>JANZLF010000100.1:4751-19205 GCA_026546835.1 Erythroxylum foetidum
AACTCTTAGGTTGCACTATGAACTGTAATTAACTCTCATTCGATAATTGCAATCCCGCTAATTGAAATTCGAACTCTTAATCTTTACCACAATTGTAGACCTCTTTTTCTAGTTCATAACGAATCAAGGATCACCTCAATCAGAGGTCTACACTATAAAATATACCCCAAAAACCAAAACAATCTTTCAGAAATTTCTGCCCCTCGTCGCGGCTAAGGATCTCTCGCCGCGACGTGAAAGGGGTCGCTCGCCGCGGCGTGGAAACGTTCGCCGCGACGAACACTTCCCATCTTCTCGCCGCGACGCCCACTACAACTCGTCGCGACGTAAAAATCCATTCGCTCGCTGCGGCGAACACGCCTTTTCTCGTCACGGCGCAGCCTGTTTTAGACGTCGCGACGTGCGGGTCGCACCTTCTTCTCCGATTGACTTTTCCACCATTTTTACTCTCTAATCCAGCATTAACCTCACTCAACTACCCACATCTCTGGCATTTAAACTCATTAATACATCAAACAACAATAAATATCAACATTAAAGCCATTAAACTTACCAAATCAAAGCTCAATCGATAACCCTAAAATTTTCAAAAATCCTTCAACTTTTAACACCAACGATGATCCTCCATAGCCATGCCAAACATCATCCTCACTAAGCTTTCTAGATGATCTTTAACCACAAAGAAAGGAACAAAATGACAATCTCCAAGGGGAAATGTTGAAATCGACGAAGGAAGAGGAAGGAGAAAGGAAAGTTGTCTATCTCCAATTTCAAAACCTAATGTATATATATATAAGGGGTTGATTTAAACCTATAGATTATAGTCCTCAAATTCATTTAATTTCAGTCTCAAAATTCCAATGGCTCATCACAATAATTCCTAAACTCACAAATCTAAATTTTCCAGCCATTTTCCCATCATTTTCGGAACCGGAATCTACACCATCAGTCTCTAAGACATTTTTTCGGTCCAAACCCAAAACTCTAAAAATTCTGAAAAAATTCCTATAATTCCTCAAAAATATAAAACACATGATCCTATACTCCAATTTCAATTTCTAATCCCACAAATTCAATTCTCACTCCAATTTAACTATACAAACCCAATAAATCATATCTAACATAATTATCTCAAAATTTACAATTCAAAACATAATCACAATTAATTGCTGGAAAAATCATGAATGCATGTCACTATGCATATACATGCGCAAAAGGATCTATTCCTCTTAAATCAGAGGCCAAAATAATACTCAATGAATAAATGCAGTAAAAATTCCTATTACCAAAATAACCCTCACATCGGTAACGGAATGCTACATATATCATCTTGATTAGAAGGGGTTACCGGTGTTTGTTCGATATATAATGTATTTTGTCCAATGACATGAGAATAATGTTTATCTCTTTGATAGGTTATCAGAACGAGTTCCTTTAAGTGACGTTTTTTACCAAAATATGGAAAATAAGTATGTTCCATGGTAAGATGATGAAAAATAATATATGTAGGTATTTAGAAAACTAAAGAAACAACATTGTAATCATACCTGTTTCATCTCTTTGTATGATTTAATGCCAATCTCCAGACTCTCCGCATATGAGAGATAAAGGATATGATTAAAAGAGTTTATTTAGTATTCGATGAGAGCACAAGAGCTCCAACTTACATTATATAGGCAAGTAGAAAAGAAATGTCCAAAAGAAAGTGGACGAAAAAAGCTAAAGTAAAAACAACAAGCACTAAAGGAAAAGTAACATGAAAACAACAGTAAAACCAAAAACAAAAACTAATAATGTACAGAAAAGCAGATTCTTCTGCTTTCGGCCATTTCTGGGGCCTACATGATGTCTAAATTGTTGTCTATATGTGTCGGTGCACTTTATTCTTCAATTATAGCTTCAATTGATCCTGTCTTGTCAGTCTGTGTTGTTGAAGGACAATATTTGCATTTATGCTCTGGATGTATTTGCGTTTGCTGACGAATAGCATATTTCCATGTGGCATCAAGTCCATCGAAGATTCCTTCTAATTTTGTAAAAGGCATGAGGAACTGCTTGACCATTTGTAGAATTTATGGCTGAATGGGTTGATTGTATGTTGAAATCATGAGTAAATTGAATCCTTTGTAGTTAATTCTGATGGTTGATTCTGCATTGATGCATGCTGCTTGGATAAATACTCCTTCAAGGTATTAGAGGTTAAACTGATTAATCATTTCCCAGTCAAATTGATGATTAGGAGGTTTGTCTATCGCTAGATAAATTCCAATACTGATTCCAATGCTTAGGAATGCAATTCTAGATAACATAATATCTACATCTTTGATTGAAGCATTTTCCTTGAAGATGGGATAACTACTCACAAATTTTGATATATGCAAAACGATCTTTATAGTTTTTGATGGCTTGGGTAAATCCTAATGGAAATTCAGAAAGGATTTGAAGATTGGTTATATAGAGTGTATCAATAAGTCCACTTTGGAAAAGGAGATAAGTGGTCAATGGTTATGCATCTAGAAGAACTATGGCTTTAGGTCCATATTTTCCTCGATTTAGTAGATAATATTGGTGAATTTTATGGGATTCAGTCCTTGTGTTTATCTGTTAGAAACAATCATAGAACATTTCTGAGGTCAACTTTTTGGTTTCAATCTATAAAGATTTGGTTGGTATGGCATTAATCTGATCCAAATTAATCAGTTTGCCTAATGTTTGCATCTTGGATGTAGGGGTTGGCATTTCCAATACTTGCTTATATTGAGGTCAAAACCTTGGATTCTGTTGTTTAAAATCAGTAAAAGCTTTTTCAGCTTCCACTCTGGTTATAAAGCTTTTGTGTAAAATACCTAGTTTTTCGGTTATATGAACGGCAATTTTGTTCCATACATTATATAGTCCTACCATGGGTCCATTGTAGATCACATAGGTTTTGGATTCATTCTCATCTGCTTGCTTTTGAGAAGGTGGTGTTTGGACTTGAGTAATTTGTTGTGGAGTAATGGGTATAGGAGTAATGACTGAAGTAGTAGGTGGAGTTATGGTAGAGATAGTTTCAGTTTGAGCTAAAGGTTGATCTTTAGTATTTTGTTTCAAAACTTGAATGGTGGTTTTGATTTGATTGATATCTCTGGTAATGGCTCCAATAATTTGTTGTTGATTTACTAGATCTACTTCTTTCTTAGCAATTGCTTCTTCGAGATTTAGAATAACTGCTTCCATTCTCTGGTTAATATATCTGCAAGAAAATTATCAGAAGATTTGATATAATGTATTTCAAACTGATATTGGTTGAGTTCCAAATGCCATCTGATCAAACGTCCTTGATTATAATTACCTTTAATATTATATCTAGAAAAGCCACAAAGATATGTGGAATTTGTTTGGATGATAAATTTAACTGGTAAAAGGTCTATTCTCCATTTTCTCAATGTTTTGAGACAAGCTAAGGTCTCTTTTTCATGTATTAGATATCTGCATTCGAAGGGATTAAATGTCCCATTGATATATTTGCATTGATTGGGTGGTTTTGCCAAAAGGCATCCTGCCCATGTATATATACTTGCATCAATTTGCACCAGGAGTTTATCCTTCGGCAGATAATTATATAGAACAGGTGAATGTGTACATAATGCCTTGAGTTTCCTCGCAGCATTGATGTCTGCATCTGTCCAAATCCATTGAGATTTGGTACTACATTTTTGTTGCAATAATTTTCTTTCTTTTGCAAGATCCTTCAAAAATCCTTGGTCAGACATATAATAATTGATCTGGAAAGTCTATCAACTTTTTTAATATATTGGGTTGTAATTTTAAATAACCATTTTGAAATTCAATGCCTAAATATTCTATATTTTGTTGTGCTATCCATGCTTTTTTCTTACTTAAAATTAATCCTTTCTCACTACTTCTCTGAAGAACTAATTTTACCTTTTTTAAATGATCCAATTTATCTTGATTGGAATATATAATTATATCGTCAATGTATACAAAAGTAAAATCTTCTAATCCTAATAAATTATTATCCATAAAACGTTGATATATACTAGGAGCTTGTTTTAATCCAAAGGGTAAAACATTCCATTGATAGTGTTTTTATGGAGACAGGTAAAAGCTGTTAAAGGTTTCGTATTATCATGTAATCTTAGTTGTCAATAGCCGAATTTTGCATCTAATGTAGTAAACCATGTATGTCCTTTTAATTTGTTGATAATATAATCTTTTCAAGGTAATTTGTATGCATCTCCTATTGTTGCTTCATTCAATTTTTTATAGTTTATAACCATTCTTCGTTTGCCTCTTTTTTGTTCAGCTGAATTGTTTACATAAAATGTAGGTGCTGAGTGTTTACTAGTACTAGGTGTAATTAATTGTTTTGTTAATAAGTCTGCACATTCATTTATAAATTCTTTAACATCTTGTTGAGAGTAAGGGTCTGAGGCTTAGCCCCACGTCTCGTGTTCGAGTCCCAGCACAACCACTGGTTCCGAACTAGCCTGTGAAGTAGCGAAGCGTGGTAGGTTTAAAATAATTTGGTTCCGCCCTACCTTCAACTCAAGTTTTGGGTAGCAAAGCTTTGCTAATGAAAACACGTGTTGACATTAACGATCCCAATTCTATCTATACACCCACCACGCTTCTGCTACCTTTAAGTTGAACCCCTTGTCAAGGCGTATATTCCAATGCTAGGATTCAAACCAGGTACGCCATAGATGTATAGCTAGCTCTGATACTACTTTGCTAATGAAAACATGTGTTGACATTAACGGTCCCAATTCTATCTATACACCACTGAAAACACGTGTTGACAGTAGGGCGTTATCAAACCTTTTATACCCACCACACTTTAGCTAGGACCCTGTTTCAACTCGCCCCGAGATCAGAAGCAATGGATGTGCTGTAATTCGAACACGAGATGTGGGGGCAATCCAATCCCATACCTGAATGCTCTGATATCACTTTGCTATTGAAAACACGTGTTGACAGTAGGGCATTATCAAACATTTTATACCTAGAGTTTGAAGATTAGTTATCATTGTTCTGAGGTAATTATATTGGTGTGTCCAATAATTAAGTTCTATAAAACATTGATGTCTTAAATATTCTAAAAATTAAATATGTTCTTCTAATTGTTGACAAATAAAACAATCTGTTGGTTGAGTACAAATGGGACAATTATAGGGATGAGAATTCATCTAATATCTTCTACATTTGCTAGGTCTATCTAGTCCATATTTATCTAAAATCCATTGTTCATTTTGTTCTAATAGTTCCTGAATAAGATATGATTGTATATAATCCAATCTCTACATAATTGATATAATAGTCAAGTAGTAAATCCTTATCTAAAGACTGATCGAAGAAAAAACATATATCGATTGGGATAATAAGTAAAGAAAGTAATTAAAATAAAAGGCATAATTGGTAAAGCATAAAGGATGGATCGAATAATAACAAAAAGTACAATTGGTAAATCATATATACCAACAAGAATCAGGATTACCTTTAATATTAGGTAATAATTTTTTAAAATTATATAATCCTTTCTATCAGTATTTACATTATATTACATTAAGAACTCCAAATATCAATGCTATAAATAAAAAAATTTATCCTTCTTAAAATCCCTTTCTATCATACCACTTATATTCAAAAATTACAGTTGTTAACAAATAAGTTAGATTCCCTACATTTTTATCTACTAAACAATCTTTCTATTCAACCAGAAATTGACACTTTATTAGAAAATGTTTATAGTGAAAATCCTCTAGATCTTTTAAAAAATCATAATAAACAACTCATTGAAATTAAACTTAAGGATCCAACTCAAGAAATTAATATTCAAAACAATATACCTTACTCTCAACAAGATGTTAAAGAATGAATCAGAAAGTAGAAGAAAGATTTCAAGAAAAACCAAATAAATCAAAGATAGCATACAATTTAGGAGGTGCTATATTAACCACACAAGAAGTATTAGTAGAATACTGTCTAGAGACTAAACTATGAAAAACATTAAAACATAAGAAACTTCAACTTTTTTGTTCTAAAAATGCAAAAGCATCATAACATTATGGTTGTGAAAAACCAATTAGACATAAGCTCAAATCTAAACACTATAAAAAATATCAATTTAAGCCTTATAAATATTATAAATGGAAAAGATATCCTTCATATTATTATAAATAAAGACCTTTCAAACCTTATAAAAAACATTTTAGACGACAAAAGTATAGACACTTTAAACCAAAAAGACAAGATTGTATGGCTACCAAAAAATTTTCTAGACATATATACATATACATAGCTACCAAATTTTTTCCTTTATCTATACATACAAGTCATATATACAAACCTTTTTTCCTATATACACACACACACACAACTTATAAACTTTACATATATGACCATTAAACTTTTTCTTATTTATATACATACATCACCATCAAATTTTTTTCTAAAAAATATATACACATATGGCAACCAAACTTTTTTCCTAAATATATACAAACATAAGGCCACAAAACATTTTTATAAATATAAATATTTACATAAATGGCCACATTACATAAATATGGCCACAAAAATTTGTCCAACCTATATGTATACACATGTCAATCAAACTTTTTTCCTATATATACACACATGACTACTAAAATTTTTCTTATATAAATACATATATAACCACCAAACTTTTGCCATATATATATATATATATATATAGACACAATTGCTAATCAAATTTTTTTCTATATACATATATATATATATATGCACATATTAGTATTTAACTTTTTTCCAATATATATACACACATGTTCATTAAATTTTTTTCCTATATACATACACACACATGGTCACCAAATTTTTTCCTATATATTTACACACATGACCAACAAATATTTTTCCAATTTATATACATACATGGCCACTAAATTTTTTCCTATATAAATGTATGCATATAATTACAACATTTTTCTTATATATATATATATATATATATGGTGAACAAATTTTTTCTTATATATACACAAGTAACCACCAAATGTTTTTCTTATATATATTCATGACCACCAACAATTTTTCTATATATACATGTCTACTAATTTTTTTTCTATGTATCTGTACACTCATTTATATAAAAATAACTTCCTATATATATGCATACAAACATAAATGGCTAGTATCAGAGCTCCAGGTATAGGCCTAGTGCAGCCCCACGTCTTGTGTTCGAGTCCCAGCAT
This sequence comes from Erythroxylum foetidum, assembly GCA_026546835.1. Classification (NCBI taxonomy): domain Eukaryota; kingdom Viridiplantae; phylum Streptophyta; class Magnoliopsida; order Malpighiales; family Erythroxylaceae; genus Erythroxylum; species Erythroxylum foetidum. Next base: position 11,993 of record JANZLF010000100.1, read on the forward strand.
AACCACTGATTACTATCAAGTGTATGAAAAATAACGCAACGAAACGTGGTGGTTATAGAGGGTTCGAAGTACCCTAAGTACAAGCTATAGCTTTTATTTTGTTCTATTATTTCTTTTAGATATTGAGTCATACTCATAATGTATGTTTTAAATAGGTAGCTAATTCTGTAATTTGATTTTTCAAATCATCAATTTTGATTTATGTTTCGATAACGGAAGGGGCTGATATAACTGGATTGGTGATTCTAATGTTTGGTTTTGTTTTTGTGATATTTTTAGAGTCAAAGAATCAGATAGGTCTTTGTACTTTGAATGAATGAAATCTGAGTAAAGGAGTGGTCAAGATGATGGTATATCTGAAAATGAATGTCTTCTATTGATTGGAGAGTTTAGTTGGATAAGATATTAAATAGTAGGTAAAGTTTTTATTTTTTGTTCTAAAATTTGTTCCTACTTTGGCAACTTCGTTAAATAATTGATCTATAGAAATTTTATCAGTATTTTTTAGTTCAATACTATGATGGGAGTTTGTTAAAGCATAACTGATTTGATATGTCATTGAAAACGGAAATTGTCCAGGGGTCATTAAATTTTCGTTATAAAATTTATAAACTATGGTTATAGTGTCATCTAAATTATGTGATTTTAATGGAATTCCTAATTTAAGTTGAGTGTTGAATTTTATTTTTCCATATGCTAGATTGCCATTCATAATCCCAATTATTTGATCATTTAAATTTGTCATTCGTTCATCAACGATGGCCAATTCTAATGGGTGAATCTATTCCTTCTTGAAAAGTAGATTTTAATAAGATTTGAATAGTTGAGAGATGAATGTATCCTATTTTTACTCATTTTTCTAAAGGAATTGTTTGCAATTGTTTAGAGATTTGTTCTTTATCAATTAGGTTGATATTCTTATATGTCCATTACACTGATCTATACGTATAGGTGTTTCATGAACAATTTTTCCAAAATAAATAATATTTTTATGATCTAGAAGCTTTTTAAATATTGATTTATAAATATCTTGTCCAACCTTAAGATCTAATTATGTTTTTGCAATTTTTCTTTGTTTATCATTTGATAAAAGGGTATTAATATGAAAAATTCCTTGTGCTTCATGTATTTCTAAATTATCTACATCTAATATATCTTGTTCTTCATGATTTTGTTCAGTCATGAAGATGCCAAGGGGTACTAATCTTATGGTCATGTAATGTTTGTTCATAATGATTTAACTACTGTGTACAAAACTGGTGTAGTTGTATTTCTAGATCTAAAATCTCCTTAATAGGTTAAAGTGTTTGAAGATTTGTGATTATTGTTTTAAGATAATTATATTGGTTAATCCAATAGTTGGACTGTATAAAATATTGATGTAAGTGAATGAAAAGTATATTAACAAATTAATTTGGAAATGTCTTTATGATCTCGTTTTAGATTTTTTCGATTATTATATTGAACATGTTTCAATATATACAAATTTTGAGTTAATTGAAATATTCTTTGTGCATTATTATTTTGTTTAGCTTTTTCTAATTTGGTTTCATATTTGTTAATCCAAAATTTATGATTGTCTGCCATTTCTTGACTATTTTTAATTTGGGTTCTTAATGTGGCTTTTAAGTCAAAATAATGCATAACACAACTGATTTTGTTGAATAATATGATTAAAACGAATATCTCTATGATAAGTAAAAGTAATTAATTCTTTTAAATGTTGTTTTAGTTCAAAATAAAAATTCATAATGATGAATTTAGATCTGAAGAAAAATTGTTTATTCAAGATTATTATAAGAAATGGTTGGATCTGATAATACATCGAACAAATGTTGAAATAATAATGGGTGAAAATTATGGATGCTACAGTCATGTAAAAATTCATACCATTGATAATTAGGAAAAGCAATGGAACTTGCATGCAATAATAGATTTACAAGTTGCAGATAATGTTTGAAAAATAAGTAGATAAGTGATAGAAGTGCTGATGAAATAATAATTACTTGCATAGTCATACCTGCTTCTCTGGGAACGCTTGAATGCCAATCGGTAAGCTAATAGCGAAAAAGGAGAGTGAGGTAGAACTAGAAAGGATTTCTTATTTCATAAGAGCTTAAAAGCTCAAGGGTTACATATATAGACAACTGAAAAGTAAAGGCAGAACATTATGGCCGACAAAAGCAAAAGATGCTAAAGCAAAACGTAAAGGAATCTAACTGTCAAAAAGCAAAAGGAAAAGAAAAAAACAAATTGTACTATAATTTACATATCTGTACAAAAAGTGAGGCCTACATGAGGTTGTTTGCTTTATTATTTGTCTACTCTTCAATTATTGCTTCTATGGATCCTGATTCATCTTGCTGAGTAGTGGATGGACAATATTTGCATTTATGTTCAGCGTGTGATGCGAGCTGCTTGCATAAAAACTCCTTCGAGACAATTGAGATTAAATTGATTAATTAATTCCCAGTCGAACTGGTGATTGGGAGGTGTGTCAATGGATGGATATATTCCATTACTGATTCTAATGGTTAGGAATGCAATTCTGGATAGTAGAAAGTCTGCATCTTTAACTGAATCATGTTCTTTAAAAATGGAATAACTGCTCCAAATTTTGATGTAGATTTCCCTTTCTTTGGCAAATCGATCTTTGTAATTTTTGATGGCTTGAATCAATCCGGTTGGGAATTCAGATAGGATCTGAAGATTGGTTATATAAAGGGTATCTATAAGTCCACTTTGGAAAAGGAGGTAAGTGGTCAAAGGTTCTGCATCTGGTAAAACAATGGCTTTAGGTCCATATTTTCCACGATTTTGTGGATAATATTGGTAAATCTTATGGGCTTCAGTCCATGTGTTTAAATTTTTAAAATAGTCATAGAACATCTCTGAGGTCAACCTTCTTGCTTCAATCTGTAAAGACTTGTTGGGTATAGCATTGATTCGATCCAAATTAACTGGGTTGCCCAAGGACTGCATTTTGGTTGTAGGAGTAGGTGCTTCTAGAACTTGTTTATATTGAGGTCGTAAACCTGAATTTTTTTGTTTATATTCTGTAAAAGCTTTTTTAGCTTCTGTTCTAGTTGCAAAACTTTTATGTAAAATACCTGATTTTCCAGTAATATAAATAGTTGCTTTGTGCCATGCGTCATAGAGTCCTGTCATGGGTCCATTGTAGATTACATAGGTTTTTGCTTAAGTTTCGTCCACTTGTTTTTGAGAGGTTGTTGTTGGTCTTATCTGGGTTAATTATTGTGGTGTAATTAAAGGAATGGTTGTTGGAGTACTGATAGAGGTAGATATAGTAGTGACTGGTGTAGTGGTAACAGGTATCGAAATAGCTTCCTATTGAGCAGTGTTTTGATTGTTGGTGGTCCGTTTCAATACTTGAATGGTTGTTTTAAGCTGGTTGATATCTTTAGTAATGGTTCCAATTTGTTGTTGTAGATTTATCAATTCTAGCTCCATATGGGATAATGCATCTTCTAGTTTTAATATGACTGCTTCCATTCTCTTGTTAAAATATCTACAAGAAAATTGTGAGAAGATTTGATATATTGAATAGAAAACTGATACTGATTCAACTCAAACTGCCACCGTATAAGTTGTCCTTGATTATAGTTGTTGTGTATATTATATTGGATGAATCCACATAGATACTTTGAATTCGTTTGGATTTTAAATTCAATCGGTAATAAATCTATACGTCATTTTTTCAAAGTTTTGAGACAAGCCAATGTTTCTTTTTTCATGCATACGATATTTATATTATGTGGGATTAAATGTCCCATTGATATATTTGCATAAGTGATATTTCTTTTGGTTGGGTGGTTGTGCCAAAAGGTATCCTGCCCATATATCTATACTGGCATCAATTTGCACCAGGAGTGTATCCATCGAAAGATAATTATATAACATTGGTAAATCCATGCATAAAGCTTTGAGTTTCCTCATAGCTTTGGTATCTGCATCATTCCAAGTCCATTGAGTTTTTGTACTACATTTTAACTGTAATTGTATATATATATATATATATAAACATATATATATGTATACATATGCACAATTTTCAAACTTTTTTCTTTTATGTGTGTGTGTGTGTGTGTGTTAATAAAAAACTTTGTTTCCATATGTAGATATATACAGGAATAAAATTTAATGGCTATTGTAGATTATATAAAGAAAAAAGTTTGGTAGCTATGTTAGTGTGCGTAACTCAAGGATCCATCACAAGAAGTTAATATTCGCAATAATATACCCTATTCTCAAAAAGATGTTCAAGAATTTATAACAAAATGTGCAGATTTATTGACAAAGCAATTAATTACACCAAGTACTAGTAAACATTCAGCACCTGCTTTTTATGTCAATAATTCGACAGAACAAAAACGTGAAAAACGTAGAATGGTCATCAATTATAAAAAAATTAAACGAAGCAACTATAGGAGATACATACAAATTACCTTGAAAAGATTATATTATTAATAAATTAAAAGGGCATACATGGTTTACTACCTTAGATACAAAATCAGGTTATTGGCAACTAAGATTACATGAAAACACCAAACCATTAACCATTTTGACATGTCCTCCTCAGAAACATTACCGATGGAATGTATTACCTTTTGGACTAAAACAAACACTTAATATCTATCAAAGATTTATGGATAATAATCTTGAAGGTTTAGAAGAATTTACCTTTTTATACATTGATGATATTATCATATATTCTAATCAAGATAAATTAGATCATTTAAAAAAGGTTAAAATAGTTCTTCAAAGATGTAGTGAAAAAAGGATTAATTTTAAGCAAGAAAAAGGCACGAATAGCGCAACAAAATATAGAATATTTAGGAATTGAATTTCAAAATGGTTATTTAAAATTACAACCTAATATTCTAAAAAAGATTAATGATTTTCCAGATCAATTAAGAAATCAAACTCATGTACAACAATTTTTAGGTATTTTGAATTATATTTCAGATCAAGGTTTCTTTCACAATTTAGCTAAAGAACGAAAACTAATACAATTAAAATGTAGTACAAAAACTCAATGGACTTGGAATGATGCAGATACCAAAGCTGTGAGGAAACTCAAAGCTTTATGTATGAATTTACCAATGTTATATAATTATCTTCTGATGGATACACTCCTGGTACAAATTGATGCCAGTATAGATACATGAGCAGGATGCCTTTCGGCACAACCACCCGATCGAAAGAAACATTATTTATGCAAATATATTAATGGGACATTTAATCCCATATAATACAAATATCCTATGTATGAAAAAGAAACGTTGGCTTATCTCAAAACTTTGAGAGAGTGGTATATAGATTTATTGTCGGTTGAATTTAAAATTCAAACGGATTCAAAGTATCTTTGTGGATTCATCAAATACAATATATATAGCAACTATAATCAAAGAAGACTCATACGATGGCAGTTGGAGTTGAATCAAAACCAGTTTTCTATTCAATATATCAAATCTTCTGACAATTTTCTTGCAGATATTCTAACCAAAGAATGGAAGTAGTTATTTTAAATCTTGAAGAAGCATTATCACATAATGAAATAGAATTGATAAATCTTTAATAGCAGATTGGGACCCTCACCAAGGACATAAACCAACTTAAAACAACCATCCAAGTCTTAAAACAAAATACCAAAGATCAACAATTAGTTCAAACCACAGCTACCTCTGTACCTATTCCTACCAATAAACAAATCACTACTTCAACCTCTGTCACTACACCTACACTGATTACTCCTCAACAAATCACCAAGTAAAAACCCCATCTTCTAATAAACAAGCAAATGAATCCGAAGCAAAAACTTATGTGATTTACAATGGACCCATGGCAGGACTCTATGACGCATGGCACAAAGCAGTTATTCATATTACTGAAAAATCAGGTATTTTACATAAAAATTTTGCAACCAGAACAAAAGTTGAAAAAGTTTTTGCAGAATATAAACAGCAAAATTCAGGTCTACGACCTCAATATAAACAAGTTCTAGAAGCACCTACTCCTACAACCAAAATGCAGTCCTTGGGCAAACTAGTTAATTTGGATCGAATCAATGCTATACCCAACAAATCTTTACAAATAGAAGCTGACTTTATAAATGTTCTTTGACTGTTTTCAAAATCTAAACACATGGACTGAAGCCCATAAGATTTACCAATACTATCCACAGAATTGTGGAAAATATGGACCCAAAGCCATTGTTTTACAAGATGCAGAACCTTAGTAATGGAATTTTTTTGCAAGCAGCTCGCATCATTGCCGCATCAACCATAAAAATTAATTATAAAGGAGTTAATTTACTTATGATTTCTTCATATAAACAAGCCATTCAACCAGAAGTTCTATAGATAGTCAAGCAATTCCTTATTCCTTTTACAACATTAAAAGGAATTTTCGATGGACTTAATGCTACCTGGAAATATGCTATTTGTCAGCAGATGCAAGTACATTCAGAGCACAAATATTGCCCTTCCACAGCACAAACAGATGATACAACATCAATTGAAGTAATAATTGAAGAAGAATAATTTTTATTTACCCAATGTAGGCCATTGTCGGCCACCAGTAGAGGAATCTACTTTCTCTACTTTTTATGTACATTATTAGCCACTCTTTTTTTCTTTTACTTTTAGCTTTTATTTTAAGAATATTTTCTTTTTGTCGGCCATTTTGTTTTTGCCTTTTCCTCTTTCTTTTCCTATATAATGTAACGAGCTTTAGAGCTCTGGATATCAACTACTGAAATAAAAATCTTCCTTAATCCTTATCTTTAATTGCTATTAGCATGTGGATTGGCGCTGAAGCATACAAAGAGAAGAACTAGATATGATTAAGAATAAGTTTTTACTTCAGACTATTATTTATCCCGTTTACGTCATAGATCTTTATTTAATTATAACCTTTCCTGCTTATGAAGTTTTCTTTCTTTAAACATGAGCACCTATTGGACCCCAATTTTTAAGTGAAATTTAGAAATAATAATTGAAAAGAAATGAGTGTTTTTGTGTTTATGTTCTAGTATCGATGTAATTTATACTTAAAGGAAAGTGATGAAGAAAGAATTGTTTGATTTTTATAAATTTGGAATTTGAATAAATTTGGGATTTGAATAAATTTGTATGAGTTATAAAAAGTTAGAGTGAATGAGAGGAATGAAACAGAAGTTGGAAATCAAGAA
>JANZLF010000100.1:23812-55048 GCA_026546835.1 Erythroxylum foetidum
GGAAATGAGGTGGGTATTATGTTTATATTTTGAATTGTAAGCTTAAATTATGTTCTTGAAAAATCAAGAAGTGAAAAATAGTTTTTGAATTACTATTTTCGAATGATTAAAATTCCTCGTTTTTAGGAATGATTTAAGAAATTGATATAATTATCGAATTCGTTATTCTTTGAAAGATTTGAAAACTTTGAAAAATGTTCATACTGAGGATTGTATTGTTTTGAAAGAATGTGATTTCGTTTGATTTATTTTTTTGATAAATTGCAATTTGGTTGCATTCTTGATTTGTTTGAATTATGATTATGCATTCTTGATTTGTGATATGTGAATTATGATTGTGCATTTGAAAAATTTTAAATGTGAATGTGTCGAATAAGACACGATACGGTAATATGAAAAATTAAGTTCTAGAAATGAATTTTTAAGTGTGAATTATGTGATATGTGGATTTGGTTAGGTCCCATAAGTTAGAGTCAGTGCACTGGTCTCGTTTTTAAAAGGCTTTGGTATTGGTTATATAAATTTGTATCTTGAATTGAGTTATAAGAATGATTTGTACATGGATGATTGTGAATGAATATGAATTGGATTTGTATAATATGTTTTGGATTGAGTTGGATTCCGGACAGGATGTCCGAGGAGTTGTGTGCTTTGATTGAGCTGGTTTATAGAAGTATGTTTACCATTTGTAGATTTTTGGGTTAATGAAATATAGTCGTTATGCTGCTCGATTTTTTTTAGGGTAGTATATGGATAAATGTACGTATGTATGAATTTATGGGTTATTGGCATGAGTGTGAGATTGTTATGGCAAGAAACAAGAATAAGGATAAGAATATGTTTCGTTACGAAGTTTTGAGATATCGCATAATTAAGAAGATTGTGATTAAGAATTGATATTCGCATGAGGAAGAATTTCCAAAAGTGGAAATTATTTGTTTTGATTTTGAATAAAATGGATTAAATGATGAAAGGAATGAATAAGAAAGAAAAAAAATTATACCGATTTCGGATTGGTTAGTCTTAGGGTTTCCAACGCGATAGTAAATTCTAAGATTTTTGTTCTCGGATGTCAGATTTTGTTTCAGTTCGATTGATCGATTTGTTTGCTTTGCTTCGCTTTGCTTTCGTTCCAATTAAGAATTTGATTCGATTTCCTTGACTTTCGCATTCGATTCCGCTTTTGTTTTACGTTTCGCTTTGTATCCGCTCATGTTCGCTTCCATTTTTCGATTGAGATCCGGTCTCCGGATCGGGTCCCAACAACATCTATTTCGAATATAAACAATATTTAAAAGAGTTAATTGCTATTACATATAAACGAGACAGTAAGTATGATCATATTATTCAACAAAATCAATTTTATATTGAACAAACACCAGTTACACCTAGTAATCAAGAAGATATTGCTTATAGATTTCACATTATTACCTATTTCACTGAATTAAAATAATTAAATAAAACTCGAAGAAACGAACTTTATCAAGAAATTAAGCACCTTATAGACTAATCTTTCTTTTGTTTTCTTTGACTTAGACATGAATTCCAGTTATTTTGAATGCAAACCATATTTGAAGAATGCTATTAAAGAAACTTATGATCGAGAACAAACATTGGATGACATGCTTGCTCGCTATTATGCACAGAATAAACATGCTCATAACAGTTCAGATGCTAGCAGATATAGAGAAATGTATGAAACTAGTAGAATAATTAAAATGGCTATAGATTTAAAAGAAATGGTTATTGAAACTAGAAAATTTTACAAAAGGATTATCAAAAAGCTTATAGATTAAAACTCTCTTGTACTTTCCTTTGTATTTTCAGTAATAAAAGATTAAGTTTTATGCATTATTTTGACTTAAAAGCCACATTAAAAACCCAAATTAAAAATAGTCAAGAAATGGCAGACAATCATAAATTTTGGATTAACAAATATGAAGCCAAATTAGAAAAAGCTAAACAAAGTAATAATACACAACGAATATTCCATTCAACTCAAAATTTGTATATAATGAAACATGTTCAATATAATAATCGACAAAACTTAAAAAGAGATCTTACAGATATATCCAAATTAATTTGTTAATATGCTTTTCATTTACTTATTTTTTATGCATTATCCTCTTTTATTAGCTATCTCTCTTATTTCTATTATTTATGCTTTACCAATTATGTGCTTTATTTTACTTACTTTCTTTACTTTTTATCCCAATTGATATATACCTTTTCTTAGATCAGTATTTCACCAAGGATTAACTCATAGATTATTATATCAGTTATATGCTGAATAGTTAAGTATACTACCATTTATTATTCAAGAATTATTAGACCAACATGAACAATTTATTTTACATAAATATGGACTTGATACACCTAGAAAATTTATAAAATTTAAATGACTTCACATCCCTATAATTGTTCTATCTGTAATCAACCAACAAATTGTTCTATTTGTCACTAATTAGAAGAACATATCAAATTTATAGAATATTTAAAACATCAACATTTTATGCAATAAAGATATTGGAAAACCAATATAATTATCTTAAAACAATAATCACTAATCTTCAAACATTACAACCTATCCAAGAATTGTTAGATTTAGAAATACAGTTACACTAATTTTATACACAACAGTTAAATCATTATAAACAAACATTACATGACCATAAAATTAGTACCCCATGGCATCTTCATTATTGAACACAATCATGAAGACCAAAATATATTAGATGTAGATAATTTAGAAATACATAAAGCTTAAGGAATTTTTCATATTAATACCCTTTTATCAAATGATAAACAAATACAAATTGCAAAAACACAATTAGATCTTAAGGTTGGACAAGATATTTATAAATCAATATTTAAAAAGCTTCTATATCGCAAAAATATTATTTATTTTATAAAAATTGTTCATGAAACACTTATACATATAGATCAGTGTAATGGACATATACGAATCAACCTAATTGATCAAGAACAAATCTCTAAACAATTGCAAAAAATCCCGTTAGAAAAACGAGTGAAAATAGGATACATTCATCTCTCAACTATTTAAATCTTATTAAAATCTACTTTTCAAGAAGGAATTGATTCACCTCTTAGAATGGCTATAGTTGATGAACAAATGACAAATCTAAATGATCAAATCATTGGAATTATGAATGGAAATTTGGCATATGGAAAAATAAAATTCAACACTCGACTTAAATTAGGAATCCCATTAAAATCACATAATTTAGATGACACTATAATCATAGCTTATGAATTTTATAACAAAAATTTAATGATCTCTAGACAATTTTCATTTTCAATTACATATCAAATTAGTTATGCTTTAACCAACTCCTGTCGTAGTATTGAATTCAAAAATACTGATAAAATTTGTGTCGATCAATTATTCAACGAAGCTGCAAAAGTGGGAACAAATTTTAGAACAAAACAAAGAACTTTACCAGCTATACAATATCATATCCAACTAAACTCTCCCATCAATAGAAGACATTCATTTTCAGATACACCATCTTTCTCAACCACTCCTTTACTCCGATCTCGTTCATTCAAAGTAGAACGACCTATTCGATTTTTTGACTCTAAAAACAGCATTAAAAAAACCAAATATTAGAATCACCAATCCAGTTATATCATCCCCTTCCACAATAGAAACAACAATCAAAATAAATGATTTGAAAAATCAAATTACAAAAATTGACTACCTATCTAAAACATACATTATGAGTATAACTCAATATATAAAGGAAATAATCGAACAAAATAAACTATTAGAAACTCAATTAACTGAATTAATACAAAGACAAAATCAAACCATACAATTAGTAAAAGAATTACTCAATGAAAATAAACAACAAAATGAACAAATGGAACAGATCCTAAAAGTGGTATCAGAGCCTAAGAAAAATCTACAATGTTACTTAAACCATAGAGAATATAGAGAACAATTCAAATACAGTGGAATACATAGCACCCATAAATATTGAATCTTTAGAAACAATTGAAAGAAATATACAATCTCAACTTGATGAAATTACACAATTAGTGCAGAAATTAACTTTACATCCAACAAAAAAAAATACATCAAATCACTGACAAAGATGAAATTATTTATAGATATGAATCTGATGAAGAAAATTATGTCAATGAAGATCAACCAAAAAGTAGTAGATCTAGAGAATTACCCTTAACAGAAAGTAGACAACATGTAAAAAGAGAACGTATAAGTGGAGATAAGAGAAAAAAGGCTAATCAAGATCAAGATTCCTATACATGGAATTGGAAATCAGACGATATAAATCAACATGGATATTATAGAAAAGGGTATAAAGTACGCAAATTTCCTATAGAATATACTCCTCAATATATAAAATTAGGTCCTGATGGAATATTAAATTTAGATTGTGTAGTACATCTTGAACAACTATTAAACGAATGGATAAGTAAATTACAACTTTTAATCCAAATAGAAAAACCTTTTATAGAATTAAAAAACAAGGAAATACTATGGAATTTCATTACTTATAAAACCTCAGGTATAGAAGAAACATTTTTAATTGATAATGAAGAAGCATTGAAACAAACCCATGCATATCAACAAACCTCAACTACTATGCACACTTTTGAATTTATGGCTGGTCAACTTTATAAAGAATTTTTAGGCAAAGATGTTCTATCTTTAGAACTGAAAGCTCTCAGAATGAAAGATTAAAAGCTTTATGGCATTTAAATAATATAAGAATTTATGATATATGTCATATAGACAATTTTATTTGTGAATTCAAAAGGTATTATTATAAACTAACCAGAAAAGAACAAGAAACTTATATTCAAATATTTATTCAAAAATAACCTTTTCCTATGAATCAAAAGTAGAAGCTACATTTAAGGCAAAAACATAATCTAGAGTTATTGCTTTTAATTTAGGTTGAGCATTTTAATTGCTCAGGAAATTTTAGGTAAACAATGTTTTGAATCAAAATTAAAAAGACCAATAAGACATAAAGATATTCAGAGTTGTTGTGCTAAATATGTAGAAGTACCACAACAATATAGATGTGAAACCCAAAGAACACAATATAAGAAAAGAAAACCATATAAATCTTATAGATGGAAACGTTATCCTAGACATTATTATAAACGTAGACCTTATATCCCTTATAGAAAACAATTTCAACGTTATAAATATTGAAAATTTAAACCCAAAAGAAAAGAATGTCCATAAAAGAAAAAATCATGTAGATGTTGGCTATGTAAAGAAGAAGGACATTATGCAAATACATGCCCTAAACAAAAAAATCAAAAATATACAGAAAAAACTTAATATATTACACTCAACAATGTTAGAAGACTTAGAACCTATAGAATCTGACTATAATACTGATTCAACTATCTCGTCTATTTATCATTATGAACCTTATACAGAAAACTCATAATCCTCAGTTGAATCCAAATACAATTTTTATTCAAGTGATTATTCAGAATAAAAAAGGCAATGCATATATAGACACAGGAGCAACAATTTGCATTGCTTCCAAACAATTGTTAAACAATTGGAAGAAATTAGAAAAACCTTTACAAATAAGAATAGCATATGGAACTTTTAAGTTTATATGGTATGTAAGTTATTATAACAATATCTTGATAGAAAAATATAAATTTACTGTACCCTCTGTCTATCAACAAGAATCAGGTTTACATTAATTTTAGGCAATAATTTTCTAAAATTATATAATTCTTTTTGTAAATATTTACATTATATTACCTTACGAACACCCATCATCAAAACTTTAAATCAAAAATCAATTATTCTTAAATTTCCTATTTATCATACTACATATTACCAAAAATTGCAAGATGTAACTCATAAATTAGATTACCTTCAATTTTATATTTTTAACAGTATGTCCATACAGTTAGAAATTGACATTTTATTAGAAAATTTATGCAGTGAAAATCCTCTTGATCCAATCAAAAATTATAATAAACAACTTATAGAAATAAAACTCAAGGATCCATCCTAAGAAGTTAATATTCGCAATAATATACCTATTCTCAAAAATGACCACAAAAAAATCTTATAAATACACACATGGTCGCAAATTTTTTTTCCTATATATATATATATATATAAACATATGTGGTCACCAGGGGATGGTAAGGGCAAAAAAGAGAGCTTTTAAAGATCTGTTGGCAAGTGTAATAGAGGAGGAGCGGGTTATTAATAAAGTAAGGTATAAACTAGCAAAATAGAATGCAAAGAAGACTATCTCAGTAGCTAAAGGAGACGTTTACGAGTATATGTACAGGGATTTGGATATGGTCAAAAGAGCACAAAGAATTTTCAAGATAGTGAGAGCTAGGGCACGTGAGATGGAGGATTTCAATTAAGTCTGTTGTATACATGATGGAACAAGACAGGTATTTATAGATGCCCAAGCCATCAAATGGAGGTGGACGAGATACTTTTATGGCCTATATAGCGAAGGCATATTGGTCAATACAAAGTTAGGGGAACCTCCCATATTGGGACAATGTCTAATCAGGTACTCATGGGGGAGGACCACAGAGGGAGAAATTACAAAAATTTTAAAGACGATAGGGGATGAAAGGGCCTTAGGATCGGATGACATTCCTATAGAGGTATAGAAGCAACTAAGAGTTATCAGTATTGAGTAGTTAGTTCAGCTCTTTAATGTGATCCTCAAGTTAGCCAAGATGCCGGATGAATGGAGTTGAGTAGGTTGATCCCTTTGTACAAAGCCAAAGGTGACATTCAACAATGCCAAAACTATCGAGACATCAAATTACTAAGTCATACCATGAAGTTGTTGGAGAAGGTAATTAAAAAGAGAATCCAGAGAGTTGCTTCTATATCGACCAACCAATTTGGATTTATGCCTGGTTGGTCCATGACAGAAACAATACATCTACTTCGGAGACTAATGGAATGCTACAGGGAACGAAAACGGGATTTGCATATAATTTTTGTAAATTTGGTAAAGGCATATGATAGGGTTCCTAGAGAACTCATATGGTGATGTTTGGAGGCAAAGGGCATTCCTAGGATGTATATCAAAGTGATTAGGGATATGCATGAAGGAGCATTGACTAGCATTAGGACGATAGGAGGTGACACGGAAACCTTCTCTATTGGCGTTGGACTACACGAAGGCTCGACTTTAAGTCCTTTTTTGTTCACATTAGTATTAGATGAACTTACTAAACATATTCAAAGGAAGGTACCTTGGTGTATATTATTTGTTGACAATATTGTCCTAGAAAATGAGACTAAGGAGGGGGTCAATGTCAAGTTAGAACATTAGAGAGAAGCGTTAGAATCAAAAGGTTTTAGAATGAGCACGTTCAAGATGGAGTATTTAGAATGAAACTTTTCGAGTAGTCAAATGGCACAAGATGCGGTGGTAGTGATTGACACTAACATCATACCAAAGAAATCAAGTTTTAAATACCTCGGATCCATCATTCAGAGGGATGGTAATGTCGATAAAGATATATGACATCATATTAGATCTGAGTGGATCAAATGGGGGAGTGCATCAGATATTTTATGTTATAAAAAAAATCCCTGTAAAACTTAAAGGGAAATTATATAAAATGGTGATTCGGCCAACCATGTTATATAGAGCAAAGTGTTGGCCTATTAAACGTAAACATATGAGACAGTTGTTGGTACTAGAAATGCGTATGCTTAGGTTGATGTGTGACATTATTAAACGTAAACATATGAGACAGTTGTTGGTACTAGAAATGCGTATGCTTAGGTTGATGTGTGACATTATCATAAGAAATAGGGTATGAAATCGGGTAGTGAGAGCAAGACTACAGGTGACTAGTATTACAGACAAGTTGAGAGAGAGGAAGGTTACGTGGTTTGGGCATGTGCGCGGGATGCCCTTTGATGCTCCAGTACGACACTGTGAGATATTAGTGGTTACAAAAAGAGGAAAGGAAAGCTTTATAAGATCTAGAGGGAAGTGATCAAGAAATATATATCAAAGTTGACCCTTACTGAGGCAGGTGCTAGAATTAGGAAAGTCTGGCGTGATAGAATAAGGGTAGACGATACCCTTTAGAGTCCTTGCGTCTCATACTTACTGCATAGGAAGTCCAACCCAATGACCTTTATGCCTTTACAAGTGGATCGCTCGGTGAAGACTCCTGTAACAAAAATAAAATGAATACGTTCTGCGGGTGAGTAATTGGAGGGTTTTGGACTTTCGATTTCGAAGGAGGCTAAGTAATGCTTTTTTTTTTTCGATACATTAACTTATTATAAATTGCTAAAAGGAAGATGAAAAGAATAATAAGGAATGAATGAACCCTCAGACTTCATCGCTTCAGTCTTTATCCCTTTATTCTGTCTTTGCCTTGTCTTTCCTTTTTCTTCTTGTAAAAATCCTTTAGTTTTCATTGATAACGCAAGTTGAAAAACCCAAAAAAAGAAAAAAAAGTGTTTAGTTTTCCTTTTCTGTGTCTCTTTTCCTTTCTTTCTTCTATTACTGTACGTAGCATTTCTGTTTACTTCTATAATCTACCTTTTGTTAGAGTTTGAGAGACAGTTGTTGTGAGAGTGAAAACCATATGTTTTCTGGGTTTTGGCGGGGAGGGGACAAGACAGGTAAAGCCGCTATTCCATTGTTGAACTGTTAATTGAGCCTGATCTACTATAATTATAATTTATGGGGTGAAAAGTGCTGAAGAAATGTGGCAAGTTGATTTCAGGACCAAAGCAGCGAGTCTGGCAAGCAAGCAGGACTATAAATCAGCCACTGCATAATACTAGTCAGCTGCGACTCACTGTTTCAGTACATTTTCTTTCTTCTACAAATACTAGTGTTGTTGTAGTAGTAACCAAAGTCAGCGACACTGCAAAGTCAAAGTCTTGGAATGGGGTCGGAGCAGAGCAGATTCCCTCAACAGGAACGGGTATATCTCGTATCCCCTTCTCATTCAGGCGCTTTTTTGGGCCAGATCTGGATCTGCGGATTTGTTTTTCCTTTCGTTTTCATATTTCGAATTTACTTCTTTTGATCATTGATACTAGTCCTTCAGATCTGTGCATTACGTAAATTTCCTATTAATCTCCATGCACGACAGTTCCTTCGTCAATTTTCTTTTTGGGTTTAGGAGAAACAAGAATGAATCCTTCGAAAACAAATGGGATGGTTGGAGGAATTGGAGAAATCTTCTTATTTGTTTATATAGTCTGATCGGATCTGATGAATTTACGAGTTGGGTTTCATTCAGCGTTGCCTTAGAACGACGTTCTTGTTTAAGACCAAATCATTGAAATCTCTTTATACTTGGGTCTTTCTGTTTTTGACTTTTCAGAATCAACATCCTGTAATTTATAATTTCATTCTTCTCTGCTTGAACAAATGTGTGAGAGGCTTTGTTTCGACCCCTAGTTTCCTTCATCTCAATCTTGCTAAAGCTATTTACTTCGGCAGAGGTATGAGTTAATGTTTAGGCTCAATTAGTACATAGATACTTGGCAGGTATCAAACAGAAGGGTCCTGTATGTTTATTTGTGAATAGCATACTGTCTATCATCATAGGATGTATTTGTTTGTGGATAACAGTTGAAATGTATATGCAAAAACATTGGATGGGTTGAATTAACATAGAAAAAATATCTTCGGAAGTAAAAAAAAACCTTGCTCCTAATCGGTTTCAAGAATTGGAGAATTATGAAATCCTGAAAGCCAGTTTTAAAGGTGTTCTTTTAGTTGTCTCTGGTTAATTATTTTGAAACAAATGAAACCAATGTTTTGATGTGTTTGCTTAAGTTATACACAAAAATGGAATGCAGAAAATTTTCCATTTCATCAGTTGAGCATTGAGTAGAGTATTTGTCGTGATTGCAATGAGTTAATATTCCTAATTAAATTTGTTGCTCTTATTTGCTTTTTTGTGTTAATTTGATACTGCGAGTTGATGAGATTTGTTCACAATCTTTCCCTTTAGATGCATGTGTTCCTCCATGCTAGTGCATATTTCGTTGGTTGCATGTATATTGGTGGACGTACGTATAAACTACGTTTTTCCTTCCATGCATGCATTTATTCCTTGGTGGAAGCATATATGTTAACTATGGTTTTCCTTCCTTATTTTGTCAACTTATGCACATTTACCCTTGAAAGTTGGACGTATAGGGATACTTGCCCATTAATTATGTGGCTCAAGTTTAGCTTGTCTATGTGGGATTCATGTCTTGAAAACTATGTTGGGAGTTTATGTCTTTTTGATCGCTTGTGGGATTCATGCAATATTTTTCCACTTCTGCTTCAGTGTCAATTCTGTTTCTTGTTGTGTTGTGGGGTCTAATCATAGTGCTTTTTGTATTGGCAGCGAAAAAGATGGGGAGGATGTTTGGGTGCATTTTCTTGTTTTGGTGCTCAAAAAGGAGGGAAGCGTGTTGTGCCGGCATCTCGCTTTCCTGATACCAATTCATCAACGTCTCAGCCAAATGGACCTCAAGTGGTTGCTCTGTCTAACCAAGCTACGACTCTTGTTCCATCAATTCTGGCTCCACCTTCTTCTCCAGCATCATTTACAAATTCTGCTCTCCCTTCCACGGTACAATCACCTAGTTGCTTCTTGTCATTATCTGCCAACTCACCTGAGGGGCCTTCTTCCACCATGTTTGCCACTGGGCCTTACGCCCATGAGACACAACTGGTTTCTCCTCCTGTTTTCTCCACCTTCACTACTGAGCCATCTACTGCTCCCATTACGCCCCCCCCTGAGTTGGCTTACTTGACCAGCCCTTCTTCCCCAGATGTGCCATTTGCTCAATTCCTCACATCCTCTTTGGATCTCAGAAGCACTGAAAAGTCTAATTGTATGGCTGCAAATGATCTTCAAGCAACATATTCTCTTTATCCGGGAAGTCCTGCCAGCAGTCTCAGATCACCAATTTCTAGGACCTCAGGTGACTGCTTATTGTCATCCTTTCCTGAACGAGAGTTTCACCATCAGTGGGATCCTTCAGTTTCTCCTTATGGTGGTAAGTATTCAAGGAGTCACTCTGGTAGGCTTTCTGGACATGAAGCAAGTGGTGCTCCCATCACATCTCATGATTCAAATTTCTTCTGCCCTGCTACATTTGCACAATTCTATCTGGACCATAACCCACCATTTCCTCATACTGGCGGCCGGTTAAGTGTATCCAAGGATTCAGATTCTTATTCTGCGAGTGGAAATGCGCTTCAGAACAGACACAACAGAAGTCCAAAGCAAGATGTAGAGGAAATGGAAGCTTATAGAGCCTCCTTTGGTTTTAGTGCTGATGAGATTATCACTACTCCTCAGTATGTAGAGATCTCTGATATAATGGAGGAGTCGTTTACAATGACTCCTTTCGCTTCACATAAAACAGCTGTTGAAGACATTATGGAAGCCGCGTCACCAAACAAGGACCAAAAAACTCCAAAAATAGACACAAACTTGATGAGTCAAAATAGTCTTCAATTCAAGTCAGATCTTCTTGACGAAGGTCTACGCTTTGAAATTTCAGACTCATGCAATGCATATGAAGGTGACATCTGACACTTTGTCCATATGAGCCTTTCTGTTGTTTATTGTTTGGTAATATCTCTGAAGCAAAAGCGAAATTTAAATATATGATATGTATTTTGGTAAAGAGATCCCAAGATAAGCATTCTTCTCTGTTTTTATGACAATGCTTGGGTGTGTGCTATGTTTTTTTTTGGAATAATTAATTACTAACTAACCCTAAAAACCACTCTCATTGGAGGACTTATTTTGTATGCAATTCAGATCCCAAATCAAGGAGGCATCCTGAAAGTATCTCTGGATCAAACACTCCGACTTACCGTGTTGTGACTGATGACGATGATATATTCTCAAAAGTGTCATCCTCCAAAATTGGCAGGAAATATCATGTGGGATTGTCAAGCTCGGATGCTGAAATTGACTATACAGGAGAGGAAAAAGGATAACACAAAGGAGATTTTGTACGACGTAGGGGGAGAGCGCTGTTTCCCGTGTGCATTAAGTTGCAGTTTTCTTTGTTCGTAGTGGTAGTTGGAAGGGAAGGATCTAACTTACGATCTAACCTATTCTCCTTTGTCATCTTCCCTCCTATCCTGTCCCAAGTATCACTGATTGATGAGTGTATAACATATGTGCCTAACTTCTCTATGAGGTAACAAATATACGTGTGGGGTATTTCTCGTGTACAGACTTCTGCTCGAGGAGCTGGCAGTCTCCATTTCTTGTAAACACGAAAGAATTTTAATAGGATATCATACTATAATACTACAGGTTGCGTAAGAATGTTGTTCTCTCTCAAAGAAATGCATTCAATTAGAAATTTATCTCAAGGGCGAAGAAATAGAGACTAAAACCTTAATGCTTCCAAAGAGCAGATCTTCCCTGACATTCGAATATATGATACGGAGGCCAAAAATGGCATAAGGAGGCGAGGGAGGAATTTACTACAGGTCTCAGCCCTAACTGAAATTAATATGAAGTGTTTGAAAAGGAATCTCTGGAACGATCTTGTTAAGAAACGTCTCCGCATCGTCCCGACGTCTCGTTGACGGTAAGAAAGAGGCTGGTATGCTTTACCTTTACTGGTGGTTTGTGATTTTTCCAATTAAAAAGATCCAAATAAAGCCAAAATCAAGATTTCGACATGAGCAAGGCCACATTCGGATTATGTCAAGTCTTGTCCAATTTCCTTCGAAATTTGTAAAATGAGCAAATAAGCAGCTGTTCAATCAAGAAGAGTAAAGATTCTCACTAGGTTAACCGAATTGCAGAAATTACACATCGATTACTGATGCCACTTATTAGGAGTAAAGACGAACATGGAGGAGGCATTGGGATTAGCTCTGGAAATCGAAATAAAAACTACCGCTGCAGCTTGGGGATGACTGTTGTATCAAACAATTTGGGCCTTTTATCTTGGGCTGGACAAAGCCTTCTAATTGGGGCCTTTAAAACCAAACCAAATGCGGATCAACTACACACCACACTACTGGACGTCTGGTCGGTGGGCTTACGGGAATCAGTGTAAAACGACAGCAGAATAGAACTCAACTAAGAAATTGCTATTCTTCTCTGCCAAATTTCCTAACGTGCGATTCGTCACGCAAACTTGTATATATCCATTTTCACAAATCAAACAAAAATTTATACCTGCTGGGTAATTTATGGTGGAGGATGTGGGGTTTGTGCACGACGGTGCTATTAGGAGTGATTGCAGATGTGCTTGTGATAAATGCAACAGCAGCTACTACTACAATTAGAAAATGCGTTGCTTCTGAGGTTAGTGCTCGGGGAGAGCCTCTCGTCTCCCAGATTGCCTTTGGATCCTGTGCCAATCAAAGTGCTCCTCAGGTCAATCCTTTTGTTTTCACCTTGTTTCCGTGATTCTTTTGTATTATCAATCTATTCAAATTTTGTTTACAGGTGCAATGTCCAACTTCTATTGTTTTAACTCTGAGTTAGAGAGGACTTGTGAGCGTGATTCTTTTGTGCGGTGCAGCCCATCTGGAATGCTATTATTGAGTTTGATCCCCAGGTATTTATTTGGCTGGGTTCAAATTGTTCGGAAAGGAGAGGACATTTGGACCCTGGAAGAATACACCCAGGTTTTTTCCTCCATCTCAGCACGAAATGTAGTCCAGATACAAGAAAGCTAAAGATATTCCTGGTTATTCTCGTCTTCGACAGACCACTAAGGTATTTCCCTTGTGAAATAGGCCTACATATTTGAGTAAAAACTTATACTAATTTCTTTTTGAATCCTTTGTTGTCCTTGCGTTGCAAACTAGTTGACCTGTTCCTCATCAAGTCTTTTTTATACAACATATTTGCATTTCATTTTTAAATATTAAGCATTTTGACAAACCTGAGTTCAATTTACTATTCTAAAAATATGTATCCAATATCATTTCTTAGCTGCGGGAATAAAATGCACAAATTGAAATATGACTCTCATAAGAATGTATTGATATCTGTTCAATAATGTTTGATTTTGCAATTCTCTTACTTGGACAAAAGTGATCATAATCCCACCAAGTATTTGCTCAATCTCCCAGCAACTGAAGCCTAGCTGTACCATCTGCAGTTGATGCCATGCCTGTTGCAATGTAACTTACATGGTATAATGTCTTCATCTGCCACGATTTGTCTAAATTTGGCCAAGTAATAATTGATGTGTTGTAGGTGATTGGCACATGGGATGACTATGATTACGGATTAAATGATGCAGGGAGAGAATTTGGTGGGAAAGTTACTGACCAAAGGCTTCTTCTTGATTTTCTTGATGAACCTTTGCCAAGGTTTCTCAATAATTTCAGAATATTTTTCTGTATATTTCATTGTTAGATCCAGTTACTTATGGTTAAGAAAATATATGCCAAACAAATGTAAGTGCAACAATCATTTGAAACTGACGAACGTTTATCATGCTTGAACAATCAATTTAATCATCACGGTTTCTAAATTTTAGGCGCAAATAGGATGGTGTATATACATCATATTTTTTTGGTCCTACGGGCAAACAAATTAAGGTATGAAAGAAAAGCTAAGCTGAATTTCATTGATGGCTTATCATAAGAATTTAATTTGCCTCTGGGTTGTAGTTATGAGTCCATTCCTTTGTAGATGATGTGACGATCTACTGATATCGCACTCTATGAGCTTCAAATTCATTAGCCTCTGTAATAAAAAGGCAAGTCCTTTGACAGTATGCATGACCATTGAACATCCCTTTTACAACTTATTCAGGTCATCCTATTAGACACAAGATATAACAGAGATCCTTTGCATAGTGATGGAAGTATCCTTGGGAGATCTTAGTGGACATGGTTGGAAAGAGAATTAAATGGATCACAATCGACCATTACTATAATTGCATCAAGGCACTAATTTGTTTCTGTTATACACCCATAAGTTGTGTGACCGATTTGTTTTTGATATGTGACTCTTTGTTAACAGTGGAAAAGCTTGCAACTTAGAATCTTGATACTATTGCTGGTTGAACAATCAATATTTATGAATTTGTGGTCTTCTATAAGAGAAGTGATCATGCTCATATTGCTCAAGATTAGGATTACATTTACTGGTCTACCTTAACTTTCTATTCTTTTGACCTTGGCATGGTCTTCCTGCATGCAGAGATTGCTTCTTGGTCTGTCTTAAGTTTGGTTGCATTACATTTACTGGTTTTGAATAATGAGCATTGTGATGTGGCATTTAAGACCTTGTCATAGACCTTGTTTCATATAAAGATACTATACTTTAATGGAACTCTTTGTCGATAACATGATGGTGAGATTACCAAGTCCATGTTCTATTTTGGCTTGGTTAATAGCTTTAGTCAGATCTTGGTGCATCAATTACTTTTTTCATTTGTTAAGCAGATTGTGCTTAGTTCAAAGTAGCTCAAGCACTTTGTGCAACTAGTATTAGCATCTTTAGCTCCTTTCTTCAGGTATCACTTGAAATTTGTTGCTTCAATTTTCATAGTCTAATATGTCATAATTGCTTTTCTGAACTCTTTGCTCTCGTTTCTCCCAAACAACTTAGGTAATATCAAATGTATCAGTAGTGACTAACCCATTATTTTATTTAGAATCATGGGGCCCTTTCCCAAAGGAAAGGAATCGCCTTTATAGATTGATAGCAGATAGCAAGGTAATGATTTTTTGTCAATTTTATGTTGCACATTGTAAAAGCTGCTGACTTTTTATTCAGTTGATAAAAAAGATGTACAGATACTGCTATGCTTATATAGAGCTAGGGTACATAGTTATGGGAGTCTTCCTAATTAGGAAGACTTCTTATTTGGAAATATCCCTAATATAGCTAGATATTACAGCTAAGAATATAAGGATAATCCCTTAATTAAGGGACTATCTATTATTATGGGATTCTCTACACTTTTCCCTTTTCTTCTTTTTGGATTGGTCAGGTTGAGGATTGGGGCACCAAAAGGTCAAATGATTCACTTTTTATTGCTTTTATCCACATATTTATGAGCATTGAAAGCATGACAAAATCATACTAGCCTACAATGTGATGTAGGGATTACGTTGTAGTCTCTGCAAGCAACTGAGATTCAGAACAGTTAATTCACCATTATCCAATAAGCATTACATAGACATCAAAATAGAATACGCTTCTGCATCACAATTTTTGCTTCTATTTTATTAAAAGATAAAATGTTGCTTGTCTTTTTTACTAATGTTCTTTTCTAACTTCCCTTTTCGCCAACAACTACCTCAAAGTATCACTACACCATTACAGTAAAGAACATATGGCCTTCCAGATCAAAGGTTTCACGATGTTCAAAACTCGTCAAGTCATTAGCTTTTCTTTTGAATATTCTTATTATAGTGGCCATGTAGTTGATTCTGGACTGAAGTTTTTCTTGCTGATCGATTACAGAAAGCTGTTATATCATTACTGGCAGATGTGTGCGGTGAAAACCAGCAGCAGAAACCTATTCGAAAGAGAAAAAGTAAGCATAGTGGCACGTTATCTGATGTGATCATGAAACAATGCCAGAGAGTGCTTCGATGTGCTGCAGCAGCAGATGAAGAAAAGGTGTTCTGTAACTTACTGGCAAGAACATTTCTTAAATCTTCTGACAATGATGATGAGGGCTTTCTTGGATTTGCTACAATTGTATCTCATCCTTTGGATTTTAGAACTATTGATCTGAGACTTACGTTTGGGGCTTATAATGGTTCACATGAAGCTTTCCTAGAGGATGTGAGGGAGGTAAAGCCTTATAAACTAGATCCTTTTACTACTTTTTTCCCCCTTGTCTTGCAGGAGAAATTATGCACTTGAAATTTATTATGAAGCTTTAATGCAATACAACTTAGCAATTTTGGTGATTTTGCAACTTATCTAAAATATGACCCATCGTTTGTCAGCTTTGGCATCATATTCGTTCCGCATATGCTGATCAGGATGATTTGGTCTGTTTGGCTGAAACCTTGTCAAAGAATTTTGAAGCACTATATGAAAAAGAGGTCAGTCTGCATCCTCACTGCATCAAGCATTTTCCATGTCCGTCATGTAAAATTTTTTCAACAACTTTGTTCTTATCTTTCTTCATCCCATAATAAGAAATTCTTTTCATATTGAGCCATGACCTCTCAATTTTTTTGTCTGTGTTCGTTGTTTGTTAGAAAGGAGACTAGGTTATGATCCTGTTCATCTACTGAAGTGTATAGTGTATCTTATGATTTGACTGCATATATTAGGCCACTTGAGCTTATTCCATCTTGCCTAAAAGGTCGATAGCTAGTTGAAGGGCATAACACTTCATACTTTGATATAGATCAGCATAGTGTTTGTCGTTGATTGTCCGTTTTTATCTTTATATTTTGGCCTTGGCCTTAACCTTTAATGGTAATGAAGATAGGCGAAGATTGTCCGCGATTGATTCAACTTTCAAGTTAACTTTGCAATAAATCTAACAGCTTAATGACCTAGTCACTCATAACTGTTTCCATAACTATACCCAAACACTAATATCTTGCTGCTATTGATTGTGATATTGTTTTAGTTGTTTTGAAACAATAATTTAGGACTTGTTTTTTTTTTTTGTAAAATAACCTGATTGTTTGAGTTTTTAATTTCTGATTTTAGTTTTGGTTTCTTTCAGTTTTCAAGTGATTTTTGCTTGTTGTTTCTATTTTTTTTAATATTGTGATTTACTATTAACTAAATATATGTTATTTAACTATTTCTAGTTTTCAAAATTTATAAAAACTACAAAAAATGATTTTTGTTTTTTGTTTCTATTTTTTTAATATTTCGATTTACTATTAACTAAATATATGTTATTTAATTATTTAATATATTAATTATTAATAAAAAGTATGAATAATTTAATTTAATTTAATAATGTATTTAATATTTGTAATAAAATAAAATAATTATTAATAAATGTAATTAAATTAAAATTATCTTCAAAATATTTGATAATTAAAATATATTGGAAATAAATATTCATTGATAAATAAGATTTAATTATTTGTTTTAATAAAATAAAATAATTTTATTGATGATTTATTAATAAATATTATATAAGAGATTAAAATAAATTTAGTTAATTAAAAATAATTTATTTTTAAGTTTTTATCTAATATTTAATTATTATTACTAATTATTGTCAGTAATAAACATAACTACATTGATATTAATAATCAAACATAATTTTGTTTTTATTTGAAAGAAAACAAAAACTAAAAACACAAAACAAAAACTAAAAGTCACAATAGAAAAATAAAAGTGGAACCAAATGACCTCTTAATTATGCTCTTTTATCCTATACTTCGATTTGATCATTAAAATAGTTCATACTCTTTACAGGTTCTTACCCTTATCCAGAAATTTAAGGACTATACTACTGTTGAAAGCTTAAGTTCTGAAGCTAAGAAAGAAATTGAAGACATCCTTGAGCATTCAATGGAGATTCCAAAAGCTCCTTGGGACGAAGGTGTTTGTAAAGTATGTGGAGTAGACAAAGATGACGAGAGTGTCTTGTTGTGTGATAAATGTGATTCAGGGTATCATACATATTGCTTAAATCCTCCTCTAGGAAGGATACCTGAAGGAAATTGGTATTGTCCTTCATGTATCACTGGTAACTGCTTCACTGAAGGTGTTACACAGGTTCCTCAATTCACTGGCCATTCTCAGAAAAAGAGATGCAGAGGAGAGTTCACTCACAATTTCTTTGAGGCTCTTGCCCATTTAGGTACAGCTATGGGGTTGAAAGATTATTGGGAGTGCAGCGTGGAGGAGGTTTGATTGTTGACCTTTTTTGTTGTTATCATCTACTTCGTCAGTCTTTGTGGAGCTTTGATGACTCTGACAATGTTCATAAGTTTAGCCACATATTTTCATATTTGTTGCATGTTGTTAAGGTTTTTCTGATGTCCCTATTTAATAATAATTTCTAGCAAAATCAATGCAATTACACAGTATAAATATGATGGTGATTTTCCATACTCTTTGATCGCGGTTATACTGTTCCTTTTCAGTAACATTTCTTTTTGTAATAATAATGTTACTATTGCTGATTGTGGATTATGACACATGGATATCTCTCTTTAATGACAGAAATCCATGGTTAATATACAGAGAGTTGCATAATTAGTTTTTTATATGGAGACCTTTTGTTGCTAATTTATGCTTATTCAACTTAATGCAGAGGATACATCTTCTCAAAATTTTGGGTGATGAGTTGTTGAACTCTCCAAATATTCGTGAACACCTAGATCAATGTGCCTCAGTGTCTGCTGAATTGCAGCAGAAACTGCGATTGCTATCTACTGAGTGGAAGAACCTGAAGTTTAAAGAAGAATTACTTGCTGAGAAATTAGCAAAAATGAATGCAAACGTGCATAAAGGTCCTGGAAAATCTGAAAGAGTGGGGACAGCTACCTCTTTTCTAAACTATGATAGACTGTCAGATAGACCACTTGCTGGATATAGTATACATTTGTCTTCCAGCAATGGTAAGCTATATTTTGAGGACGGTGTGCAGCAGCAAGTGAAAAGTGCATCTTGCAAGCAACCTTACTGGATTCTTCAAGACAGTGCTTCAGAGAGAAATTGTGAAAATAGAGAAGGCCAATTTTCATGGATTCCTGATACTGATTATCATGGATATCAACATTATGGTATGGATGCTTTTCTACTTGAAAAATCAAATTACCAGGTGCCACCTTCCTGTCCACAAGAGAAATATGATTCCGACGGAGAACATGCTATGCAGAGAAGTTTAAGTAAGGTTGTACAGTCAGCAAGTGTTTCTCAAGGTCACTTATCAACATGCATTAATGAATTTCATATGAGTAAGCCCGATCATGCTAAGCATATGAGCTCAGAAATGCTGCTGCCTAGTGAACACTGCTTCATTCAACCTGATGTGAGCGAATCACAAGCCTACAGTATTGAAGCAAGTACTGTCAGGAACAAGATTTCCCTATTGCAGGATTCAGTTGCTCTTCTAGAATCACAACTTCAGAAGATATCACTGAGGAAAGATTTCTTAGGGAGGGACTCTTCTGGACGATCTTATTGGGCCTTTTTGAGGCCTGGTTCATCTCCATGGGTGGTTGTTGATGGGTCTGTGATGCTGTCCCAAAGGAGGATCATGAAGGAGCATAGAAAATTGTTTACAAACTATTTAACTTTCAAGTCTTCACGAATTGAAGCAGAGGATTCCTCAAGGTTCAATGCATCTAGTATATGTGATTCGTGTGAAAATGGAGACAGAGAGGGAATTCCAACATCTTCTGTTTGGTTTTCATATCAATCGGATGCTGAGATCATGGAGCTTGTTAATTGGTTGGAGAATAATGACCCAATGGGGAGAGAGTTGTTGAATTCAATAATGCTGCGGTTAATATCTCCATGCAAGGATTCAAGTACAGATGAAAATTCTTTTCAGGATTCATGCTTGCCATCTTCAAATCCCATTAGGATTGAAGTGAGTGCAAGTTCCAATGCTGTACCAACTAAAGCATTAAGTGCACTGGAGAAGAAATATGGCCCCTTCAAACCTGGGGCCACTGCTCGCCAAATTGCTTCCATAGAAACCTCATTCAGGTGTGAATGTCTAGAAGCTTTATGGCCATCTAGGCATCATTGCAACTTGTGCCATTGTTCATTCATCACTATCTCTGAGCTAAACGAGCATCGTGATGGGAAATGCAATTCTGATGTGCATGTCACTCAGAAGAGCAAGGTCAGTGATGGTATGGTGAAGGGGATATCAATGATGAGGACAGAGGAGGGAGTGTGCTCTGACAAAACAAAACTAGTAAATAACTTCATTAAAGCTGCTGATGAGAATGGTTCTGGGTTGTGTAGGTTACCAAAGGACTTAGCATCACCTTACAACATTGAAGAGATAAATGCCAAGTTTGTCATGCAGAGCTCTAATAGGGAGCTCGTCGAGGAAATAGGACTTCTTGGTTCAAACGGCATCCCCTCTTTTATAACATGCGCATCACTTTATCTCAGTGACCCAACTTTGAAGTTAGGCCCTTCCTGGCACCATGGAGTTGCTGAAATTGAGAGGTCCATAAATGCAGATCGCAAACTCAAACTATCGGTGCAGGAAATTTTGATGACAGACAAGAAACAGATTAATGTTTCCAAAAATTTATCAAGTAGTTGTACTGAAATTGATCTTTGCAGCGAGGGGCAAACATTTGAAACATCAACTTTTATAAGAGGAAGAAGAGCACACTCTTCTTTCAATTTTATCTATACAAAATCAGGAAATTCTGTCATTCGTTATTCTTCAACGAGATCACTTTCAGGGAAAGGGGCTCAGATTCTTAGGCAGCTCAAAATCAACTTACTTGATATGGATGCTGCCCTACCAAAAGAAGCTCGAAAATCATCAAAATCTGGCTCGGAGAAAGCATGTGCCTGGCGAACTTTTGTTAAACGTGCCAAATCAGTATTTGAGGTTAGAATATTGATTCATAAGTCCTCTCTTTTTTGTTTTTTTCCAATTACTTGTTTGAGTCCAAACTTTTTGTGAAGACGGAAAAATTGCTCCTGGTAGTCTCTCATTATGATTTGAAATTGATCATCATAGAGTCATGTTTCTCAGGTTCTTTATTCTAGCATGAGTTATAATACATCTTATTTTGAAATTTAGCTAGCACAATTTCATGTGCCATAAGCACTTTCTTAGTGACATCAACTTCGACTAATATGCCATTTCAAAACTTCGAATAATATAGCATGATTTGTCTATGTTACCCTCAAGAATAGTTAGACAATTATATATACTTCTTTCAACCTATACGCTGTCTTCTTTTATATTGGCTCGAGTAATTGTTATATGATATTACGCTAAATTTCTGAAGTACCAAAAAGAAGATCACATGCATTGTTCTATTTCAAATCCTTAACAGCTCCTATGCACCTAGGTTCTTTAATACTTCGTTTCTATGATAGAATATGGGTCAATATTTTCCCTAAGATTAGACTAAAAGGACAGTAGTTGCAATTTGAGCTCAATTAATGTTATAGCTCATCATCCAAAAGAAAGGAGACGGAATAAAAGGTTCTTTAGAACTCCTTTTGTTTAATCAGCTACTGGAAGAAGAAACCTACAAATCGTTGGCACTATTCAGGAATAAAGGAAAAATATGTGTTGATGGTGATTTTACATAGATTATCTCCGATGTTATTCTTATTTCTTTTTAATGCAACTGATGGTCCAATTCCTAATTCTCCTGATTCAGATGGTCCAGGCAACAATTGTTTTTGAGGACATGATCAAAACTGAGTTCTTGAGGAATGAATGGTGGTATTGGTCATCACTTTCTGCAGCAGCAGGGATTGCTACCGTCTCGTCTCTTGCACTTAGGATATACACCTTGGATGCTGCCATTCTATATGAGAAACCTTCCCAATCCTGTTCCACTGGAGAAAGTCTAGAGGTTGCTATCAAGTCAGATAACCACACTTCGGTCTATGCAGATGCTACAGGTAATCAAAATACCCAAAACGGAAAGCAAATTTCCGGAGCTCCTAGTTTGGATCACAGTGAATCTAACAAACCTGCAAGCAAATCATGCAAGAGAAGGAAAGATTCAGTGGGGGTAATGTAAAGCACAGTTGTATCATTGTTTTTTAAGTTAACAGATCAGAATCTTGGTTCTGGTTCAGATTTGACCTCTAACCTGCCTGTGTTGTAGGTGGTCACAGGCTCTGTCTCAATGGTCTGGGGTATAAAGTGATGCCTTGGACCTGGTTGTACGTATATACTAAGTTAGGATTGCAACTAACCCTGGATGCTGCGTCCAGAAAATAGAGGCATTTTAGTTAAGATGTACAGTTGAACTCTAAGGTTTCTCCGACTGAAATTTGGAATGATAGTAATCTGCAGAATGAAATTCCCTTCCACACAAAAAATGGTCTAGAGCGGCAGTTGATGTAAAAACCCAAAAAGTAGTGGATATTGATGGAAGTGTTATAGTTTCATTCATTGGTTATCCATCAACTTTGGTTGTACCACAGTTTCATTCGTTCCATGTGCAGTAGCTGCTCCTCCTTTCGCGGAGCTTCCGAACCTTCTTTTAACTCAAATCATGGCCATAACTGGCGTCCCTGTGCCCAATTTCATCATTTCTTAAAAGACCAACCACATCAAACTATCATGTGGTAAATCTAACAGATCATAATCCCAGCAATATATTCTACAACTAAAAGTAAATGCTCACTTCTTCATTTCAGTTCTTATCCCAATGGCTTGGCGTGGCATGTGATCGTCTGCTTCTCTTCCATAGGAATGACATTTGATGTTCACCTTGCAAATTCTGTCGCAGCAAATGGTTTGATG
This sequence comes from Erythroxylum foetidum, assembly GCA_026546835.1. Taxonomy (NCBI): domain Eukaryota; kingdom Viridiplantae; phylum Streptophyta; class Magnoliopsida; order Malpighiales; family Erythroxylaceae; genus Erythroxylum; species Erythroxylum foetidum. Next base: position 47,226 of record JANZLF010000100.1, read on the forward strand.
GTAGTCATCCAGAAGCAGGTTGAGTTGCCTGCAACTCCTCAGTTGAATAATCAATTGGCAACTCCTCAGTTGAATAATCAATTGGTACGAGTGGCCTTATATTTTTATCCTTTGTGCTTGATCATCTTCTTCTTCATCGAAGAAGGATGGCACAGTGGCACGTTAAGCCAAAGACAAATCTTTCTTGCAGGAGCATTGTCACCCTGTGCTGCACCTGACTCAGAAGCCGCCTGGCCTCTGACTTCAAGAGGCCCCAATGGGAAGCTTACTTACCTTGACCAACCAAGTGCCTAATATAAGACAAGTGGTTCAACAAAAATCAAATAGCCAACCTTCCTAAAATTTAGAGCATATATTGCCCTTAGAACAAATTATAAACATCCATAGGAACAAATTATAGACATCCATTGATACGTGAGGCCTGCACAGATTTAGTAGTACACAGTCCTACTTTTAACTAGTAAATAGATGATTTCTAATAGATTTACAATATATATATATATAATAAGATGGAACAAATAAAAGATTAAATAAATAAATAAATAGACAAATAAGAATGAAAACAAGTAAATAAATAAATAAAATAAGCCATTACAAGAAAATATTTAAGCTAAGGAAGAAAATGTTTAGGTTGAATAACTAAAAGGTAAGTACTACTTATTAAATATTTACGTTAAATTTAAGATATAAGACTCAAAACAAAATATTTAAAAGACCTATGAAAAAGAGAAAAACCTCTCTATGTGATCTTTTTTATTCGTATCTTAGCATGTCAAAAATTTCTATTAAGGGCTATATTTTTGATAAGTTCTTGCACTTCCTTATCATTCTTGATTAGCTCTCCTTAGTTCTTTTTAGGCTTTTCTTTTCTCCTTTTACAATTTCTAAGTAAAATTGTCTCACATTTTCTTACTTAAGCGTTGAGGTATCTCCTTTTAATATGTTTGAATCACCTAAGTCTTTTCTCTCTTAATTTTTCATTAATATTAGTCACCTTTAATTTGTTTCTTATCATTACATTCTTGATCTCATCTCTTTTAGTAAGATTGCACTATCAATAAGAACAAATAAGACTCTTAAATGCAATTACCAAGCTAGGCCTAACATTCCAAATGATGTTGTCTATTTATTTATTTATTTTGAAAAGTAATGAAATTTATTGATTAATAAGTTGATAGACCCAGGAACTCATAAATAAATTTACTTATATAGTAAATATACATATATAGAGACGTATTCTGTTTATTTGGGGGAGGGGGGGCTGACAACCTCATGCTTGGTTGTCAGCTAACCGAATCTGTTAGGCATAACATATTCTAGTATAAATAAGCAATAGACGCAGAGAGAGGAGGGGATATTGTATACTGTTGAGAGAAAGTGTGAGCCTAAGGCTGGAGGTTTCTAGTCCTCGAAACCAGTTATTGTTTGTATTCCTATGGGGAAATCTATAGCAAAATACATATTTCCTTCAATTGTTTTCTGGATTCTAACACTGGTATCAGAGCAAGGATCCTAACAATGGCTAACAAGAAGGGAGAGAATCGGATGGATGGGCTAGAGAAGGAAATCCAGAACTTACGTGATGATTTTCAGAAAAGTTTTGAGCTGATGAGGGAGGAACGGAGACTGGAGAAAGAAGAAATGCAGCGAAACTGGGAGCGGTCTCAGTTGGAGATGAAGGAGCTGCGAGAGATGATGACAATGCTGGTAAGTCACAGAGAAGCCGGCAAAAGTGGAGAGTCGTCGGGCAATCACCAAAAGGAGGGAGAGGCGCTAGTGGACAAGGGAAAAGGGCCGATGGAACCTGGCGGGAGTCGTGGGCCAACGTCGGTGGTCGAATCAAGGGGGGAGTTCCGGCGACACTCTCCAGACAAGGAGGGTCGGACGGAGTATCCACCGGAGTCCGGGTAGAATAACCCGACTCAACCAGAGCCACTCCGAGGGTGGGCGCGCCAGGCGGGGAGTCGACGTGGGCCACCGGGGGAAGGCGAGTGGGAACCTGAGCTGCCGAGAGAGGGATGGGGAGGCTACACCGAGGATCCACCACCGGGTTATGTGCGACCCGGAGAGCCTCGAAGGGACTGCCGAACTAGGCAGGTGGAAATGTCGGTATTTGATGGAGATGATCCGGATGGGTGGATATATAGGGTGGAGCGATTTTTTTCAGTGGGCAGATTCAATGAGAGGGAGAAAATGGAGTTGGTATCCCTTAGCATGGAGAAGAGAGCGTTGGCATGGTTTCGATGGGTGGAGGGTCAAAGACCGATCAGAGATTGAGAGGAATGTAAGGAACTGCTTGTAAAAAAATTCAGACCCATCCAAGAGGGGACCCCATGTCAGCGTCTATTGGCCACTAAACAGTCGGGCACCGTGGAAGACTATATTTGCAGATTTGAGGAGCTAGCTGCTCCATTGCCTGACTTGCCCGATGAAGTGTTGGAGAGTTCATTCTTGAATGGGCTATCGAAGGAGATCAGAGTGGAGCTTTTAATTGCTAATCCTAAAAGCTTGGGTCGAATGATGTTGTTAGCTCAACAGATTGAGGAAAAGAATAAAATACTTGGGCAAAACAGGGTCATGGGGGGCAATAGATCAATCGGTTATGGGGCACCCGAGGTATGGGAAACAGCTGGAGAGCATGAGAGAAGTGGGGCTAAAACAGGAAGGGCCATTGCTACCGACAAGGGGGAAGGGAACTTTAAACGCTTGTCCTTTAGTGAGCTACAGGAGAAGAGGAGATTGGGGCTCTGTTTCAAATGCAACGAAAAATACACCCTAGGCCATCAGTGTAAAATGATAAACCTGAATATTATTACAGTCCTTGATGAAGAAAAAGAACAGGAGGAGTTGGAAAGCAATGAAGTGGAAGCAAGCTAGAATTTTCGGCTTTCACCTTGAGGACAAGGTGAAAACTGATGGGGGGAGTATTGTTAGACCCAGGACAAATAATAATACAGATATAGTAAATATATATATATATATATTTGAGGTTAGTTACGAGGAATGATTGTCAGCTAACCGATTCTGTTATTCCTAACAGAATCGGTGTATAAATAAGTAGCAAATGTGAGGAGCAGGGTGTGCATATACTGATTGTGTGAGTGTTGAGCCTAAGGCTGGAGGTCCTGGTCCTCGAAACCAGTTATCGTGTATTCCTTACAGAAATCTATAGCAAATACCTATATTTTTCCTTACTTGTTTTCTGGGATTCTAACACAGTTATGCGATGCACACAACATAATTGTTTTTTTTTTCCTCTTAATGCACTTAATCCAATACAAAATCTTGTTTAAACAGACTTATAAGTACGGAGAAAAGATCATTAAAAACTCTGTTGATTAAAAGATCCAAGTCCAAAAGAAAAGGCCACAAGACAATAGAACAAAGCCAAGATCCTTACCAACTCCAATTTTCGCAAATTTAGTTTGGAAAACCTGTCAACAATAGAATCAACAAGTAAAATATTGTATTAAAGACCATAGAGTCTAAGAGACGCTAAAATTAGTCAGAGATTGTAGAACACCAACCTTGAAGCCTGTGTCCCCTGGATTGAAGTAGAACTTTTCCTGGTAACCTGTGGTCCACGCAATTGTCATGTACCAGTTGCATGTAAGGCATATAGATTAAAACCATGGAACGTGCAGCTGTTAAAATACCTGGTCCATCTGGAATGTGAGACTTTCTATAAAGGCCAAGGTCAGTCCCGTCAGCATCAATTATGGCTATAGAATTGTAATGGGCGTTATTTGCTTCTTCAAAGAAGCTGACGGGTATAACTACACCCAGCTCTTTTGCCAGCTTTCGCATCCTGCAGACAGACATAAAAGAGGGTTGATTCAAAGGAAATGGACTAACAAGTGGAAATAATCCTTTTATCTTGCTAACAGCAGTTTATGCAAGTTGTAAAAAACCCAGGAGCTAAACATGTAGAGAGTTTTACCTCAGAATTGTAGGATGGTCCTTGTAAGGCTTAGCTCGCTGAAAGTAATCTTCTCGTTGTGCTTGGCAGAAGTAATAGCTCTCAAATAGTTCCTGCCATGAGGTTCAAACTGTTGAAAGCGCAAATAATATAAAATCTCATACATGGAACTACAATAGTCACAAAAATTTTGCAATCAATTTATTATCAACAATGAGATACCATACTTATATATTGCAAAAAGAGCACATGAAATTCTTCTCCACCTTCCCCACCCAACTTGTTGTTTTCCTATTCCCGTAGGAAAAAATCTGGAAAGTAGTCTCTTGGACTAGCAATAACTTCACCAACTCAACATGTGAACTATCTCTATCTAGTCAAAAGATTATAAATTACAAAATATCTTTCAATCATTTCGTAGATGCCAAGGCCTAAATACCAATCCCACAGTGCTGCTCATCTGGTTGGATAAGTTATTAACCATTGCCAAAGTCACACATAGCCCCACTGACTGGCTCCTGATGAATAAGCTCTTTCTCTGTGGCAGATTCCTTAATTGGCTATAGCAGTTTTCATCTTGTACTTGTGAAAACATGAGTCAATCTCTATTCTAACTTCTTTCAAGCGTTGTTGCACCTCAAATAATAGGATTTCCTGCCTCCCAGTAAAAATATGCTGCCACAGACCAACCTTGCACTTCCAAGAGAACTGTCAGTTCATGCTTCGATAATTGTTAAAGCTTCATAGGTAGCAGATTGGGGTAAAAACAATTTCTTTCCCTTTAGGTGATTTGCTAACCCAATAAAGGGGCTATATTTCCAGCTTATAGAAAACTTTCACTAATATAACTTGTCAAAATGCTGATTTAAAAAAAAAAGTTATAATGAAAACCAGAAAATTTCAATTCAAAAGTGAGAAAGCTCTGTATTCCTGGTTTTCCTGTAGCTGGATCATCCGAAACTATAAGAATCCTTAGTTAGAATGTGACGAAGGGGCTCCTCACTTCCCAAACAGATCCTCCTACATCTATATATAACCCCTAGTTTATCAAGAATACCCAAGAAAAACATAAAAAACACAGACAGTCAAGTTATAGCTTCTATCAAAATTGGTCCAAAAGAATAAGACCAAGTGAGCTGTGAGCAGCTTCAACATACGTTCTAATGGCTTTCCATCCTATTCTTTTCACTGTAACATATAAGTTACATTTTTGCTTGAACTATTGTTACCACTCACTATGTGTTTTTTTTTTCCCCTGCAACATGCAATAGTTATTCCTAAATTACTGCTGTCACACTGTGGTTCCAACACTATGGGGAAACTAAGCCATTTGGGCATTTTTTTTCAACAAAATCAGATTATGATAAAAAAAAAGTCAGGATACAGATTTCATGAGGAGGAAATCAATGTCAACTCTGAGAACTGGAACATAATAAAGAAAATAAAGTTACAATACTTGATTTCTTTTCATGGAGATAGGCAAATATCTAAATAGTTTGGCTATCTCCCAGAAAATGACTTATCAAAGTGTGAATCATGGTGTGTTTGGCATAAAAGATAAGCTATTTGATGACAACAGGTCGTTATAAAGTTGAGAAAAACAATACAATAGAACTATAGAAGGTATATTCAGTACTAATGGATAGAATTATTGCACCACAATTGAACATGCTCAGGCACAAACGTACCTGTATGAGAATGATGTTCGCACCCTTACCATGAGCATCTCTAACCAGTCTGCATACAAGGTAGAACCTCAGTGGACAAATAACAAGAGATAGCCTCTAAAAAAGACAAGCCAACTTTTAGAAATAAAACACCAACGAGCACACCCAAAAAGAGCAGATTAAAAAGAGTAAAAATCAGTGGAAGAACATATGAAAAACAAAGAAAATGGAGGGAGGAAGCAAAACCTTTCGGCGGTGGCGAGGTTAGTGGAAACGTCGTCTGTGCAAGCAAATTGCAAGGCGGAGACAACCACTTGCCTAGATTTTCCGTCGATGTCCATGGCGAATCTCGCTGATTTGGTGGAACGCGACTCCCCCTTCTAGCCTTTTGCTTTGGCTTTTGGATTGGGCGGTGTAGTTGCTCACTGCAAGGAATACTGTGAGCTGATGGGCCCCGTTCTATTCTAAATGCTTCGACGTTAAACTGTTCAAATTTACTTCCCAGCCTCTTTTGACTGTTTGTCGTCAGTCACCAACCAGCATTTGTATTATAATTTCTTTTGACTGTTAAACTATCGGAGGTGGACTTGTTGGGAGTGTACTATGGATATCAAACTCTTTAATCGTAACTGAACTGTTATTCATTGACACGTATACAAAAAGAGCAATAGAAGTACAAACTGGCTCATCACTCAGGCCAATCAATCCGACATTGGGATCACTTATTTTAATTCTCTACCTAACAAGTGTCTTACCATCTTCTCATAGGATCTGTCGAAGATTTGTTTCCCTAGACTAGTTTTGTAATTGGTGTACTCATTTTTTCTTTATAAAAAAAATATAAATGCAAATAAATAAATAAACCATTTCACATTTCCGAGACAGTCAAGCAATGAAAACATCAAGCTGGGATATGTTTTCCTGATCGATTACATCCAAGAACAAAGGATCAACGGTTACATGACTGTCCACGTGGATATTAAATTTCCGGTCCCACCACAACACCTTTGCTGCACCACTTATGTCAACCTTGGCCTCCAGCACCATCTCCCTACTGGTCACGTCATTGAAAAACTTCGCGGCGTGGTGAGCCAGCTCCATTCCGTCCAGACGCGCCGGAAGCCGAAGCAACTGGCAGGATTTCGCCGGCTGGGACCCAGCTTCCACCTCAGCCGAGCCCAGGAGAGAGCCATCGTAGAAGATTGACATCGTGGTCGGGGAGTAGTGCACGGCTGTGATGTTAGGGTTCGTGACATGTACTGTCAGGACAAGCTCAGCATCGATTACGGGGAAGTTGAACTTGAAGGAAGTGAGACTGATGGAGATCAAGTGAAAGGTAGGGTCCTTGGGTTTGACGTTCCACAGAGCCGTCGCCGCCGTAGCAGACGCCGCTCCGATCAAGGCGGAGGTCCAGCTCCATTTTACCTTTCTAACCATGGGATGTCTTTGGGTATCTTTTCTCTGATGACAACGGCGTCGCTGAAGAGAAGAGATTGAGGATTGAAACTAGAAAGTAGGAAACCACACATTTGTTGCTTAAAATGACGTAAATGTCCAATATTGTGGCATTGAGGAATGAGGACAGTGTAGTCATCTCAACCGTCTTTCAAGTTTCGAGCCTTCTTACGACGGAACCGTAGCGGAGCGGCCGGGTCAGCCATCTTACGACGGATGGTTTTAAATTTTAATGGATATTTTTCAATTAATTAGAAAACCCCTTTTAGTTTAAAATATTATTATTTTATTATCTCAATATGGTAGTCTAAATCTCATGATAATTATTTTTTACTAGTATTCCTTTTAGTTTCATAACTTTTCCTGGTAAAAATTCACAGTCCATACAACTAACTAGCATGCGTCTCTTTTAATGATTAGAAAAGAAGATTACATTAATTATTATATTAATTAGATGCAATTAAAATTAAACTTAGTTTAATTTAAAGTAACATCAATATTAAGACAGTGTATGGTTGATGTCCCCGTTACTAGAGACAGAAGACAAATAAAAAAATTATGTTCCTCCTTATGTTCCTCCTCCATGTTTGATTGCTGTCTCCCAATAACAAGGTAAAAAGTTTTTATACCTTTAAAAAAGGAAGGACAAAAACTTTTATCCCTTATCTCTAGTGTTGCGAGCACATTGCACTGAACAAAAATTTATTGCCCTTCCCATTTTGTGTACACAACCTTTTGTTATTAATATTAATATTATTATTATAAAATTTGTATTTTATTAT
>JANZLF010000102.1:17244-32937 GCA_026546835.1 Erythroxylum foetidum
TGCGTATCAGCGCGCATGTGGTGACTAAGGTCAGGGGGGAGAAAGTCATAAACGCTCTACAAGTGCTCCAGTCGAACCCAAATGAGCTAAAAAATCGGCGCATTGATTGCCCTCGCAAAAAACATGGTTGAGTGTATATGGAGAAATCCTGACCAGATGGGATCTGATATCCGAAATGAGATGGGCTAGAGGATGAAATGTCAAAGCTTCGGAAGGAAGTGGATGTCGTCTAGCAAATCTGATGGATCTACCATCGATCATATAGTAGTCTCCCTACCTCACATCAACCAACGTCTTGGGCTCAAAATATTCTGCAATCATCCCATCTATCAATGCCCAAAGCATGTCATAATGGATGTCTCCCCACACTCGAATGGACAGTTAGACAAACCCATGTGTGGGTGTGGATAAGTTTAAGATAAATCGCCAATCATTGTATGTATTTTGAGACTGCTTATATTATTTGGAATTTGAAACCTACTTTTCTGGGTCAAATAAGTGATTGGTTAGTCCCAAGATGTAACAAAAACCGCAAGTTGGCAATAAAACGTATCCACGAGACACTTGTCAAAGACAACGGCTTGGCCTCCGAAATAAATCTCTATAAATGAATGGTTTGTACATAGCATTCATTTGCTATATATTCCCGTCCACAAGTTGCTTGTTCAATTAGTGTTTTCTTGTTGTTGAAGAAAGAGAAAAATGCAGGCTGTGAAAGAGAAGCTACATGATATGAGCGTCATGCGCAAGGTCAAGGCTGAAGCAAAGGCAGAGGAGAAGGTAGTAGTTAAAATATAATTATATCATGCATGTGTTGAGTCATTTGAATCACATCAGTGGTTAATGTGTGTATATATAGGCGGAGAAAGATTTGGCTAAAGCGAGAATGGAAGTCGCTCATGAGGTTCGTTTGGCGAAAGAGGCTGAAGCCGAAATGGAGATGCATGTGGCCAAGGCTGGAGAAAGGGCGCAGAAGGAGATCACAAAGCAGGCTGAATCTCGGAGGGAGACCAAAAACGTGGAAAATAGGGATGATCACGCTACTACTACAAGTACTAATGCTAATGCAGCAGCCCCTCGCAGCAACTTTCTGTGATATTTTAAATGATCAATATTTTATCTCCAATAATGCTCATGTTGTATGCAATCCTACTCATTTAATTTGATCCTCACGACACTAGCTCTTTTAAGCATTTGCCTTATTTATATATATCCATATTTTTAGAATTTTTTTTGATTAACCCACGAGACATTTTAGGAGGGTCCTAACTATGAGAAGGCACCTTTTAGAATTGTGCAGATTCGATCGACCATAAGTGACGATGACTTTTTAATTAGTGGTTTGATTAACAAACACTTCATCAAATTAAGACATCCTTGAAGTGAATATATATATATATATATATATATATATATATATATATTCCTGAAATTGCCAGCTGATGTTTGTAACCCTCTACGTGGACATGCATTGGTTCAAGTTATCAAACTGATCCTTAACATTTTGATTTTGGGGATGTAAATATAAAATATTTATGAGAAACTAAATACGCCAATAATTTAAGAAAAAAATATAATTTCCCACAGATGGTGTGGGTCCAAATCACTTACCTTGTCATTCTAGACTCTCCAAATCAAAGAAGACTGGGAGAGATGACGTTAATTTAATTTGTTTCTTCTGCGAGAGTGTCAATCTGCGGGTGAGCTACTCCCAGCAAATCTTACCAACACGATATTTTTTTTCAATGGGAAGATGATTTTTACGTGGTATATATAAAAAATCATCTTCGTAGTCTCTGAGTTACTAAATGCTACACATATAAATGGCGGCCAAAGGAATCACGAAAATTGAAGAGAAGGAAGTGATTACTGCCATCTTCAAAGTTAACCTTCATTGCCAGAAATGCGCTCTCGATATCAAGAACCCTCTTCTCAAAACAGAAGGTTTGCTTACTTTGTAGTTCACGTCATTATTTTATGGTTCAAACTCTAATTAATGGAGTATATATGTATTTTCTACAATGGGAAGAACATCTTTCTATGTATGTGCCTACAACCCATATATATTAATTGCTATTTCGAAGTAACTATATATACATGTCATGGTTTTGCTAGAAGTTCGGTTTTCAGCTGAGCTGAGTCTGTTTTGAAGTGGAATCTAGTTGCTAGTCCTCCATCTATGTTTCTGATTTTCTTAATTATCACGAATGATTTTCACATTCAAAATATTTATTTATTTATTTATTTTCATGAAGATTAATGGTTGCTTGCTGTGTACATTAATTAGAATCCGATTAGTACTTTTCTCAATCTGACGGATATTTAAATCAGGAGTACAGAATGTGGAAGTTGATAATGAGAAGGGTGAAATTAAAGTTAAAGGACGCATGGACATAATAAAAGTTCACAAGATTATAGAGAGAGTGAGCAAGAAGCGGGTAGTGCTGATTTCTCCACAACCCAAGGCCTCAGACACGCAAAGTAAGAACATTAGGAAGGAAAAGGAAGCCAGACAAGTAAGCAGTAATACTAAAATGAATAATTAATTAATTTATATTTTCATTTCTCTATAGTTAATGATTTCTTATCCATTTTCGATATGATATGATCTATAGTTAATGATCATGTAATCATGTTTTGTTCTGTTTAAGGAGACAACGCGAACGATAACAATAAAGGTCCACATGCATTGTGATAAATGTGAGGTTGATTTGCGGAAGAAGTTGTTAAAGCACAGAGGTGATTAGTAGTAGATTAATATGTGTGCGTGTTATATATATATATATAGTTAGGACGGCATGCTTATTCAGTGCATATATACATACATACGTGCAGGTATTTACATGGTGAAAACAGACATGAAGACGCAAACTCTAACGGTTCAAGGAACTATCGAGTGTGATAAACTGCTGGCATACATACGAAAGAAGGCGCAGAAAAGTGCCACCGTTGTAACAGATACTAAGGAAAAGAAAGCTACACAGCAAACACAAGTAACCAAGCTCGTTGAGTCAAGTGAAGTGATAAAGGAAGAGGAAAACAATTCCAAAGAAGGCAGCAATACCAATACCCCCTATTTTATACACTATGTCTACGCTCCTCAATTGTTCAGTGATGAAAATCCAAATGCTTGTTTTATTTTGTAGAAAATAATTATATAGAAGTAAAACAGCCTTGTTGTTTACAGAATTATTTTAAAAAATAATAAGACATGGCCTTATCCTCTATCCACTTGGGAGTTTACCCAACATTGTTGCCTTATAAAGGCCTGCTTAAAAGGCCCATCTGAAATTCACGGATCTTTTTTTGCTGCTGTAGTATCACTGTAGTATGGTATATATATAATTAAAAACAGTAAACGGAAATACAGTGCGAGTCAGTCTATCCATCTCTTCTCTTCACGTGCTTATGCTCAGCTTGTCATGTGCCTATGCCTTAGAGAGAGAGACCTGTGTGAGCGTTGAAATATGCCTCCCGTCTTCTTCTTGGTCTGTGATAACTTTCACCAAGTTTTATTATTAAAGAAAGAGAGAGTGGACAGACACACATCGACTTCATGAATGGGTAATTACCCATTCTTCTCTCCACTTCCACTCTTGCTTTCCCCATCTCTACCCTTTTCTGCTTACCATATCATTGTGACAATAATGGCAGTAGATGCTGTACTACGAGTGTTGGTGTTCAAATTACCATAGTTTTTGTTTTCTTTTCATATATATATATATAGCTGCTTTTGGTACTTCTGTTAGTTCCCTTTCACATTTCTGTTCATCTTTCTCTCTGTTTTTTGTTTTCTCATCAGCTCATCAGATTACTCACATCAGTATCCACTACTTAATTGCTCTGTCCCAAACTTCAGCTTTTTCTTTTAAATACTAATAATGATTTGTGTATGTTAAAAGAAAGTTGGTAGTTTGAGGGGGAGAGAGAGGGAGAGATCGTGATGGGTTGTTTGCAGTCCAAGACCGCTCATTTAGCGTCTCCAGACAAAGAAGCTCCTCTCCCAGAGGAAGCTGCAGATCTGTCCAATAACCAAGATGAAGTCCCTCCATTCAGAGAGTTCTCCTTGGCCGAGCTCAGAGCTGCTACCAACGGTTTCAGTACCGATTTCATTGTTTCAGAGGGCCGAGAAAAAGCTCCCAATCACGTTTACAGAGGCAAACTGAAAAACAATCGCCTTGTTGCTGTCAAACGTTTTTCCAGGCTCTCCTGGCCCGACCCTCATCAATTCGTGGTTTGTTCTATTGTTTTTCCTTTTCTCACTTACATTACACCTACACGTTCTTGTTATATAAATTCTTACTTGCTTGTACTTTCTCCCACACAAAGAATCACCATTTTTCTTCCTTTACTAAAATCCTTCTTCTTTTAATTAAAATGAACGTGTTTGCTTCTTCCATATTAGACGGAGGCTTCTGGGGTTGGAAAAGTTCGGCATAAGAAATTGATCAACTTGATTGGGTGTTGTGCTGAGGGAGAGGAGCGTTTGTTGGTAGCCGAATACATGCCCAATGGCACCCTATCTAAGCACCTTTTCCACTGTAATGTATCTTTGCTTTTGCGGGAAAAGTGCATCTATCCCTTTTCATCACTTCCTTTCTTTCCTTAATACTCTCTCTGTTGCTTGTTTGTTGTTTTTGTTCCTAGGGGAAAAGCAGCCTTTACCCTGGGAAATGCGCGTTAGAGTTGCTTACTACATCGCCCAAGTACTTGATCATTGCAATGCCCAAAACCACAAAATCTACCATGACTTGAACGCCTACAGGATACTTTTTGATGAGGTGCAACTTTTACTTCCTCTTATCGTTACCTCTTCCCACATGTTTTTTGCTTTTAAGCTTTTAAGGTTCATCTGCATTAATAATTTGAGTCTCCCGTAATGATGGTTTCACTTTAAGTGAAGATTGCCATCTTACTTATTTTCTTCGTGTCTGTTGATGACATCCATCTGGTACGAGTACCACTCTTTCGCTCTTTTATTTATTTCCTTCATTAAAATGCTATTGGTAACCCTCCAATGCAAGATGGAAAGGCCATCGATACCTAACCATTCTTTAACCCTTTTTTTTTTTTTTTTTGAGTTTCAGGGTTTAGTTTAACTTTATACTTTGACACGTTCATAAAACATGCACAAAATCTTAGTAGATGTTAAGTTAATATCCCTTTTCACCAATTCCAGTTTTTTAATGCTATTCTAAAATCTTACTTTTCGATAAGTTAATAGCAAAAAAATAGCATTAATGAAATCCAACCGAGTGACTTGTCTTTTTAAGGCTATTCATTTCTGATTATGTATTTCGGCATATTCCTTTTTGCCAGTTTTTTGCTCTCAATTTTGGTTCATTTGGAGGCACTTTCATCTCTGGTGATATCAATACTGGGCTTATGTAATCATCTTTTGCACTCAATCTTGTTTGATCCAGGATGGTGACCCTCGATTATCTAGTTTGGGCTTGATGAAAAATAGCCGTGATGGAAAAAGCTACAGCACAAACTTGGCTTATACTCCCCCAGAATTTATGCGGACAGGTGCTTCCTAAAAGAGGCTGAGTGTGCATCTGTGTTTAAAATGCTCTTTGTTTGCTTTCGTTGGTTGTTGGAGTTTAAATGTTTAAACTGTTTTATGTTAAGTGGATTTCAATCTGCAGAAGTATTCTCGTTTCCTGCCTTTTCTCCTTCCACACAGAATCCTTTAAGACTGAGACATTATGAGAAATACAGGGTAGTTTGTCATGCTGAGAATCAATGTTCCCTCTGCCTATCATCCATCATACAGCAACCTAAGAAACAACCAATTAACCAAACATGACAGGGCATGATAACACCCCAAATATTATCCTTTTGGAAACTCGATCTAGGAACATTTTACAAACTTGTGATCAGGAAGGTTCGCCTAAAAATTGGTTTGAGATGTGTGACATATTCTTTTTAAGCACTTGCCTTTTGGTTCTCTGTTGTGCTGCTGAGCAATCTCTTGTGTGATTGTCCGTCAAGTTTTGTTTATTATAGTGCTAGATAAGATGGTTACACCAAAGAAAGTCAGGGGTATGCTCTCTATTCTCTGCCTGAATGTTGTTGACTGATTTATGTCACTTGTTATGATTGTTTGAGATGATTGTATAGATCATTGACACTCATAGGTTATCAATCCAAAGATGTTACTGCTCTTCCATTTGTCTATACTTTTTTAATCATTCAATAAAAGCAAATGAACTCAAGTAGTTGTAATGATATAAAGAATGGAAGATGGATTCTTACATCACTATTTATGCTTTGGATACCCTTAATTTTGTAGGTAGGGTCATCCCTGAGAGTGTAATATATAGCTATGGAACTGTTCTTCTCGACCTTTTGAGTGGGAAACATATCCCTCCCAGCCATGTATGTTCTCTCTTATGAGGCTCTCTTATTGTGTTATTCAGCTATTCTATAACTAACTGTTTCTGTTAATTACACTCAAATTGCCGGAGTTTGGAGTTCATTATCCTTCGCAATGATATCTGTAACAAATGACTTCAATTGTTGTCCATCATTTAGCTGTGTTACCCTGGAGTTTATATGAATGACCATTTTCTCCATTTCTACGATATTCATACACTGATTAATGACTTGTAACATAATCGTAGTTCACTTTTTTTAAAATCAATGATATGATCTCAGTGTCCTAATTTACCATTGTGTTGTACAAAGTTGTTTGAAGTTTATCATCAATTCTCACATGATTATTGTCTCCCAAGGCATTGGACTTGATAAGAGGGAAGAATCTATCTCTACTACTAGATTCATCCTTGGAAGGGCAGTATACGAATGAAGATGCAATGGAATTGGTTGAACTGTCCTCAAAATGTCTTCAATATGAGGCTAAAGATCGACCTGATATAAAGTTTGTTCTTTCAGCTGTAGCACCTCTACAGAAGCAGAAAGAGGTGAATTTTAAATAATGCTTTTGGCCTACTAAAAGCTTACTATTTTGTTGTCCATCTGGGGTGGCATTATGTGTCATTGATTTGTGTGTTTAAATCTATTTCCCAGGTTGCATCTCATGCACTAGTGGGCCTATTAAAAACGCAAGCAGCACTACCTACCATGCTTTCTTCACTTGGAAAAGCTTGTGCGAGGATGGATCTAAGTGCAGTGCATGATATCTTGCTTAAAACAGGCTACAAAGATGAAGAAGGTGCAGAAAATGAGGTGAGGTAGTGATAGATGTTTCCATTTCATTCATACTGCATAGCTAGAATGAATATCCATAAAAACAATTATCAAAAAGGAAAAAGGCAATTGCATCTTCAATCTCACCTCTCTATTTACCATAGCGGCATCGTTGGTAATGGCATATGATTGGTTGGTTCATTTTTGGTCATGTTTTGCGGTTAGGTTAAAATCTAATGGTAGTGCTTCATTGTATTGGTTCCTTGCAAGCTATTGTGCATGACATGACATCACATTCATGGGAAGCAGATCTTTTGCTACTGCTTCTGCTTGTTTTTCTCACATTGTTTTGGCAGTTAGATTTTTGTTAATTTTCTGAATTTTCTGCAAATGTCTTTTATTGAAGCTTTCATTTCAAGAGTGGACGCAACAGGTGCAAGATATGCTGAATACAAAGAAATTTGGAGACATAGCTTTCAGAGACAAGGACTTTAAGAATGCTATTGATTACTACTCAAAGGTATTTGCCTGTTTTATTTGGAGTATTAAAGGCTATTTTTTGACATGAAATTCATTTTGACTTGCTCCATCTAAGAGGATCAGTGGAACATGTATGCATTTTATGTATATCTTTAGTAGCTATTATGGTATGGATATTGCCAATTTTCAACCAGTAGAGTTCCAGGTTTTTTCCTTTTTAATTGCAAAATGCAATTAAGCAATCCTGCCTAAATTGGAGTTGTGTGGGGAGTCTGCTACTTGTAGTGACCATCATATTACAGATGGCATGTTTGGGAGACGTGTAGCATTTGTGTTCTGTCAGCTGATTTGTTTCACTTGGTTTGATAATGTTAAGGATGATAGGTGTATAGTTAGAACTATTATATGTTTCACTGCTTTCTCTAACAATTTATGTATTTTTCTTCCCCTTTTTTGCCCCTCTTCTCATTGAGTGTTTTAACTTAGCAATAAAACATGGTATGTTTCTCCATGTTCAGTGAACACTGTGGTATTACACAATTTGCTCAATGCAGTGATTTTTCTTGGTTTTGTTTCGAATATTTTGTGTTATGTTTTGTTTTAGAATGTCAATCTAAATTGCAGAATCATCAATGTATCTAGATGAGAACTGAGTTATGGTTTTTGTAGTAGTTGTCTGGTTGTAGTTCTAAATGTTGGGGAAAAGCAAAGAGTTGGTGCTTTGTTAACATAAAACTTGTGTTTGGAAGTGTAGTTGGTATCCATGATGTCAGTTCCTTCGGGCACCGTATTTGTAAGACGGGCCCTTGCATACTTGATGGTTGATCAGGCAGAACTAGCGTTGAGAGATGCGATGCAGGCTCAGGTGTGCCTGCCGGAGTGGCCAACTGCATTCTACATGCAAGCTCTTGCACTTTCAAAGCTTGGAATGGAAAGTGACGCACAAGATATGCTTAATGATGGAGCCTCCTTTGAAGCGAAGAAGCAGAATAGCTGGCGCACTTGATGATTTTTTCCATTTCAAACGAAGTAGAAGAACAGGGGGCATGAAGAATCAGCAGGCCCTTGGTAATTTGGGATTTTTAGTGAGGCTTGTCCAATATGATGAGAAGTTAACAGTATGATCTTGTGATGGGAGGTTTATTATGGCTTGTTGATACCCTCCTCCTCCATATGCTAGCCAATTTCTAGTTTTCACACACAAGAGAGAGAATATGTATAAAGGGTTAGGATTGCAAGAGGAAGAAACCATTTAAATTTTATCCCTGTTTCTTAGATTACGTTTTCGTGAAAGACGGCTGAATCTTTCAATCGCTTCTTCTTTCGGTGTTTGATGGATAATTTGAATATATAGTTTAGACAGGCAACTCAAAAAACAAGTAACGATAATGGTTTTCAAGAAGTGAAGTGCATCTGGAGAAACGAAACTACTCATTTCTTTCGTGTACGAAACAGATAATAATTAAGGGTGACTAAAAGTAAAAACTTGTGTTAGTTTCATTTTGGCTAGAATAGAGTTACTCAAAGCAAGGGTGAAAGAGTCCCCCAAGCCAAGGGAGGATATTCAAGTAAGAGGAATGCCCGGGACGGGACTCCCAGGTGACAGACTAGGGCTACTAGCTTCTGCCTTCTAGCTTGTGTTAGTTTCTTTTTGGCTAGAATGCTCCTTTAAAAGCGTGTGATACGTATATGTAAGGTTACTTCTTATTATTTTATTATTATCTGTTGTGTATAAATTAAGAAAGTAAAAGGTGGACACGAGGTAATCTATGCATTAGATATCAAGTTACAAGTGGTCTTGTGGCATTGGATATCAAGTTACAAGTGCTCTTGTGGCTGCGTTATCTAAACATCAGACATCTTGGACTTCCAAGATAAGATACAAGTGAAGTGGCTGGTCGGTGTTGCGGTGGTAATGGTAGGATATCGGATTATATGTAAAGATGAAGCACATAGTGATGTTAAGTCAACTGCCTTTTTTTTTGTTTTTCCTGGAAAGATGGTCCAATACCAATAGGCTTATCTCATTCGTTTCCCAATGCATCTCTCTGTTTCTATTCTTTTCCAGCTGCACATGCATTGCGTTGCGTCCATGTCCATCAGAAAAAGAGTCATACTCATATACAACCTCCTCTTCTCTCCATCTGGCACATACCATAATCATTTCCCTTCTGAAAAAAAAAAGATTGGCTTGCTGGAAACATTACTTTTTATTCCTACACCTTCTGTTTCTCTACACTTGAATCTTTTCGTATAGTCATTGCATGTTCGATTGCTGTCCTATTTCCACATGGATGTTGGTCTGCAAATTAATGCTCCAGCTTCTGCCCGTGATTAAACAACTGGTTCGAAGTGATCAGGATAAATAAAAACAAGTTGATGATTGCCTTCGGAACGCCAATTTGTAAAGGACAGAACATAATCGATCCTATGATGACCTTTTACGCATTTCAACCCATATTAATGTCTTAACTTTAAGGGACACCCGTAACACGCCTTTCCTTTTCTCTATGTTCGTTATCTTTTTCCTGATAAAATAGAAGGGAATTTGTGACTATCAGCCACTGGCTTCAGGGAACCATTCCAACTTTCTAGTTATTGAATAAACAGTCTCTACTTCGGTTTTGTTTTGGCTGATTTAATAATTATATTTGGTAATTAGTTCATGGATTGACCTGGTTGTTTTTGAAAATACTGTTATACAGAGTTTTTAATTTGTTCTGGCGACTAAAAAATTAAGAGACAAAAAAAATACATAAAAAATATTACAAATTATTCAAATTATCATCTATTATTATTGATTTTCTTTCACCAAATATTAATACCCTAAGCTTCATTCTAATCTTGTATTGTTGCTTTGTCCACTCAAATAGTGGAACATTACAACTATTATTTATTTATTATTATTATTCTATATTTTTATTAGAGTTATAAAATTTAATTTTGTGAAATTAAATATCTAAAATCTAAATTTTTATGAAAATGTTTAAAAAAATACTAAAATATAATACTCATTTTATCATAACTTTTTTTAAATTATGCTTTCATAAATCTTTTACAGATAAACAACTACATTATGATAGAATAAATTAACAATTAATGTAATATGCGGATTACTAATCAGGCTCTCTTTTTTGTGGGACTTATTCCATTGATGACCAATTCCGAGAGAAAGAGAATAGGAAAATAATTGAAAGAGTTATAACTATAATTTCAACAATTTAATAGTCGGGGAAATTTATAGTTAGAAAGTGTGCGTATACGTCACGGGTTGAGTTTTGTTGTTTGTTTATTCGCAATTAGAAGCAAATAGACTTGCGTTATTATTATATATTTGTTGCTAAGCATCAGATGCTTGATAAAATGAGCAAATACAATGTACTGTGAGAAAGCAAAAGGACGAAGCAATGGAGGTTAGTCGTTATTTGGGTCAGAGCAATGGAATCGTTTTGCTTTCACTGGTGATTTGGCAGGAGAAAGACGAAAAGGAGGATTAAGGACGTTTGGCGATTTAATTCGTAGAATTAAGAACTCAAAAGATGATTAAATGTTTTCCGAATAGAGAAAGTGAAATAAAGAGCAAGAATGTAGGCGAGCTGAGAATATTAACGAAAATAGGATAGGACGAGATAGAGCCAAGGAACACCACAAAACAAACAAATATAGGCTGGCAAATCCTTCCAATTTGGCTTTATCTCCTCGATTATGACTTATATTAAGTCCATCTTTATTTATATTTCATATTTTACTAACGTTGGGAACAATCTTACCATAAATGTTATGTTATGATATATTTCACCTTGACATTTACCAATTATGCTGAGGATATTGGATACATAAAATCATTGAGTTGGTTTGTGTTAAATGAATGATTATATAAAACTTAATTGTCCTGTCCAATTATATTCAAATAGCAGTTTTACACTGAACCTGAAGAGTCAGGTTTCTATGGGACTAGGTTCAAAGTTTTAACAAAAGCAATCATTTATGCCATACTTAAAGAATTACCTTTTTCTTTCTTTAATAGGATTCAAAATTTATAAATAATGTATGGTCGTGTAATATACGATTCTCTTGCATGATTAAATGATTTATATACAAAATAGATACGACAAGGTTTTTTTTTTTTTTTGCATTCGAGGAAACCCCGTAGGTGGGCCAAGCGGGCACACCTCTCTGAGGGCCCAATTGACGCACCACTCTATAGGCAGATCAAGCGGACGCACCTCATCATTGAGGGCCCAACTAGTTATCCATATACAGGTAAAACACCGGCTGCCTCAGGCTCTTACAAGAGGGGCTAACATGGAATTGAACCTGGGACCTAACCAAAGTCCAGCTCCGCTCTCAATCATCGAGTCATACCCTTTGAGGGCAGATACGACAAGGTGTTTCTATATTTTTTTTTGAATACAAGGGAAAATAAAACAAGAAATTACAACTCAAAAGATCGGCGATATAAGACACCGTGAGTATCACGGGACATAGTGGCCAAAATAAGTGATGGAGCCTCCTGAAGATAGTGGACTCCGGGGCTGGAGTAAGCAGCTAGGGCAGCGAGACTATCCGTACTTTGATTGCTTTCCCGGTAAACATGTTGGAACTTCAAGACCCACGCACGATACATGAGCTCCCGAAGACCTGCCACCAAAAAGGAATAGTCAGTCGAAGGGACTCTGGATGTGGATAATATATTAATGACTTCCAGGGAGTCTACTTCCAGAATAACTTGTCGGTAGCCCTTATCCCAAGCCATGTGGAGCCCCGAGTAGACGCCCCAAAGTTCTGCAGCAAGGGGGGAACTCTGACCGATATAATGAAGAAAACCCCCGCACCATCAACCCCGACAATCCCGTATCAATCCACCGGCCGTGGCGAGATTGGCCCCATTCTTAAAGGCCCCATCCGTATTGATTTTGACCCAGTCTGCCAGGGGCTTGACCCAGCTGACTAAGTAGCCCACAGCTAACCCCTGAGGCCCAAACACACGCCCCTCAACAATGCTCACTCGGTCGATCCAGTGTACATAAGCCAAGACCGCCCGATGGCCATCAGAAGGCCAAGTGAAGCCCTCCTCAAAGATAAGTTTATTGCGCCATTGCCAAATGAACCAACAGCCTACCTCATAAATAGTGGACCAAGGAAACTGCTGAAAACGGGCGGTCGTACACAAATTGCTGGTCATCCACTGAGCAATATCCTGATGAAAGAAGGTCGGATCACTAAGAACAGGAGCAAAACTACGCCAGAAAGCGGTGACTTGTCGACAATCACGTAATGCATGCAGATTCGACTCCACAAGGCCACAGGAAGAACACTGGTCGTCTGACGTTAGATGTCTGACGACCCGCTGTTGGTTAGTCAGAAGCTTTTGTTTAAGGACTAGCCAAAGGAATGCCCTGATCCGCTGTGGACCGGCCCATTTCCAGATAGGAGCCCAGGCCCGATCAGGCGAACCCGAAGCAGGCCCCTCGATTAAAGCGTAAGCAGATACTGTGGTAAACATGCCGCTTGGGGAAGGGCCCCACTGAAACGTATCCTCCTCGGTGCATGGGTGAGGTAAGTGGATCGCTGCAATAGCCATGAAGGCGGTAGAGGGGAGGTAGGGTTGGAATCGGTGCCAGTGCCAAGAACCAGTACCGGTCATATAGTCAGCCACGGGGGTGTAGAGATCCGATGGCGGAATAGAAGCGGTGGCCACAGAGACTAAAGGACCCCAACCCGACACCCAGGAATCCAACCAAAACAAGATGTGCCGCCCAGTACCTAGCGTCCACCGGAGGCCTTGGCGGACATAGTGCCACGTCGCAGCCATACCCCGCCAGGTGTGGGAAGACCGGGAGCGGTGAAGCGAGAGAGGAATAGTGGTCAGATCCAGACGGTAATTAGACCGTAAAACTTTGACCCAAAGTGAGGTAGGTTGAGAAATCAATTCCCAACCAAGTTTGGATAAAAGGGCATCATTGGACGTGCGGAGTCGTTTAAACCCGAGATCCCCAGCTAGCTTGGGTTTACAAACGTCCTCCCACTTGACTAGAGGCAGCTTCCGATGGTCTCTGGTACCTCCCCAGACAAAAGTGCGTGTGACCCGCTCCAACTCATCGCAGAGGTGACGGGGAAGGCGGACTGTCTGCATGGTGAAAATAGGGAGAGCAGAGAGAACCGATTGGGCGAGGGTAACTCGCTCGGCCAGCGACAAGGTCTGCGCCTTCCAACCTGAGAGCTTCTTGGTAGCTGCATCCACAATATGCTGGTAGGTGTGCTTCGAAGTGCGATCGTGGATGAGTGGAACTCCAAGATACCTCCCTAAATTGGTCGTACGAGTGACATGTAAAGACTGACTAAGCCGACGAGCGACGGCTGGAGAAACATTTTTAGAAAAGAAGATCCTGGTTTTGTCAGTGTTGACTTTCTGCCCCGACGCCTTGCAAAAAGTCTCCAGGGTATGGGCGATAAGGTGAACTTGGGGATCAGTCGCTTCGGCAAAGAGGACCAAGTCATCAGCAAAGAACAAATGCGAAATGGGAGGCCCGGCAGAGCCCATGTGGACTGGTCGCCAACGACCCTGACGCACCTCAAAAGAGATAAGATGACCTAAACGTTCCATACACAGAACAAACAGGTACGGAGAAAGAGGGTCGCCTTGACGGAGACCACGAGAGGGGCGGAACGGAGGAGTCTTAGATCTTTGCCAGTCGACCTGCATGGTAACCGTGGTCACACACTGCATAATAAGCCGGATAAGCAGAGCAGGGAAACCAATGTCCGACAACGTGTTGTGGACAAAGGCCCAACTGAGGCGATCGTAGGCTTTCTCCAAATCAACCTTGAGAGCTAGGTAGCCGGTCTTACCTTGTTTATAACGCATCGTATGGATGACCTCTTGAGCAATGATGATGTTATTGGTAATGTGCCGCCCAGGAATGAAGCTGCATTGGGTGTCAGCCACCAAATGCGCCAGCTGAGGCTTGATGCGGTTCACAAGGATTTTGGAAAGGACCTTATAGAGAACAGTGCAAAGGCTGATAGGCCGGAAGTGAGCCATCCGAGACGGAGAAGGGATTTTAGGGATTAAGATCAAAACTGTAATGTTAAGGGCTTCGTCCCATCGATCAGAGCTGAAAACTTCCCGAAAATAATCCACCACCATGGGCCCCACAGTGGCCCATTGTTTTTGAAAAAAGAGAGCTTTAAAACCATCTATCCCCGGGGCCTTATTAGGATTCATAGAGAAGACCGAAGTCCGGACTTCAAGCTCATGAAGGGGAAGACTAAGATCTCTCATGCTCCCATCCGAGAGCAGCAGGAAGTGACCCGAGATGGGAAAAGGAAGAGGAGGCCCAGGATCCTTGGAATAAAGCTGGGAGAAGAAGGTGTGCGCTAATTGGCCCAGGCTGACCGGGTCTGAGATAAGGGCCCCATCTGAATCAAAAAGAGACTCAACTTTCAAAGATCGCCGCTTCGCAAGGGTCACCGTATGGTAAAACTTAGTATTGTGGTCCCCCTGAGAAATCCAGTCGCACCAAGCGCGTTGATGCCAAAAGAGTTCCTCCTCACACAAGACTTGAGTCAGGTCGGCACTCAGCTTATCTTCCAAAGCAGTCATGGCTTCCAAGTTGGTAGTGGTGATGGAGCGGTGGATGCCCTCCAGATGAGCGAGTAGACGACGCTTACGATGGAAAATATTACCGAACTCAGTGAGGTTCCAGCGTAAAAGATGGGAGGAAAGCGAGGCTAGAGCTTGACTCGGAGAGCCATCCGAGGTGAACCAATGTCGAGCGACCACGGACTCAAACTCCGGATGCGAGAGCCAAGCATTTTGGAAACAAAAAATAGACGGACCAGTTGAACGAGGGAGGTGCTCATGGAGAGAAAGAAACTGAGGACGGTGGTCAGATCCCAAAAAGGAGAGGTGGTAATTACTCGTGTGAGGAAAGAGCTGGATCCAGGAAGAGGACTCAAAACTTCTATCAAGACGAGCTTGGATGTCTCCACGACGCCATGTGAACTTAGAGCCCACAAAGCCCAAATCGTGAAGCCCACTCTCTTGAACCCAGTTAC
>JANZLF010000104.1:0-10147 GCA_026546835.1 Erythroxylum foetidum
ACTATACTTAATAAATGTCAACTTAATTTATCTATGAAAGCTTTAATTTCCTTTAATCATGCTTAATAACATAAAAATTTTTTTTGGGGGTAACATAAAGTGAAATAAGTAGAAAAATGCTAGAAAATTGTTACATAACAAGCAAAACATACTAAATATGAGTATATAAATATTGCTAATTAGTCATTTATCAGTTCACAACTTTGATCACACTAACTTAACCACTTTTTATATAGTTTTTTCTTCTAAATAAGACAACTCTTTAAGTTTCTTTTATTTGTCATAAATCTAAATCTATAGTTAATTTTCTTAGTCAAAAATTTGACACGAAGGATCTTGGATTCAATTTTTTGGCTTTAAAAGTTTATTTGACTAGTCTAGATATTACTTGAAATAAGCCAAATACACTACTGAGCTTGTTTCTTATGCATGTTACATATTCTAAAATGAACATACTGTTGTAAAATATAATTTCCATTGTTTTATTAGTGATAGTACTGATATTGATGATACAACTCTCTACCAAAATTTAGTTGGCATTCTTATTGTTCTCACAGTCACTTGACAAGACATTTGCACTTTATATTGTTTAAGTAATACATGAATAATGTACTATCCTTATGTGGTTGTTTTACCCATCATTCATTGTCTTAAATAGACCTTATTTTCTGGTCTTCACATTTTTAGACATTGGTATCTTATTCTGAGAGTTTATTTTAATGTTAAATAGATTGCTGATTCTACTAGTTGACATTCTACTAATAATTTTTACTTCTTTTTTAGTGAGTTATTATATCTTTTAATGAAGTAAAAAGCAAACAATTGTCTTTCGCTCTAATAGTGAGACCAAACATTGAGTCATTTTCAATACTATCTCTAACCTTATTTGACTAAATTGATTACTTCAAAATAATGGCATCTCATCTGTGTCAACTATTGCCCTCTATTATGATAATCGTAATATTGTATAAATTGCTTATAATGATATAAATTAAGCTTATTGAAAATACTTATCACTTTACAAGCTACTATAGTTTAAGATACCATCCAAGTTACTATTATTTAATCTAAAGGTTAAATTGTCAATACCTCCACTAAACCTTACTCACCCGGTTAGTTTCATACTCTCCTTTTCAAACTCCAGCTAACCAATGTTTATCCATCCTTTGTGGATCAAATAATCCTTCCATAGGAACCTGCCTCTGAAGATCAAACATCTCTTTGCTAGTTACTCCGACTTGCGTTCACATTTTGTCAACGCTTAGTGGAAAGCAATCTGCTCTTTATCTTTTACTTAGTGCAAAGCAAATCAGGGATAGATCAGTTGGCCTCAGTTAGATATATCAGATCTTTTTCTGGTAGTCGATGTTTTTAAAGTGACCACAAATCACGTTACCCATGCTCTTGGAGTCCAAGCGACGAACAATTGTTTATACTTACCTATGAGATAAATGTACTCATCTGAAGGCCAATCCTGATGCACCTACATATCGTGTTTGAGCTATGCAAATTTAGTACTTCCTCCTTTTTCTAATAGATGCTATTAACAAATTCACTTCATATCGGGTTGCTTAGCTTACACGAAAACCACTGATTTTATCCCTGGATGGTGACTGTTAATTCTCCAGTTGGAAGTTGAATGTGTCTAAAGATAGTCCCAATCATGGTATCAGAAATCCTAGAACTTTCAAAAAAAAACATAAAAATTCTATTGAAATAACACACGTTGAGCATTGTTTCTGAGACTCAGGCTCGCAACAGTAACATTCCCATTTTGTTTTGGGAACAAGCTCCTGGACTCAGAACAGAGCTTCAGTGTTTGAACGCTTTAGTGGGAAATTCTAACGTCCAGAGTTTTCTATCTGAACTATTACCACCCCTTCACGTACAATGCTAACGTTTGCTTGCATCGATTACTTGGATTTTGATCTAAAGACGTATTCTTGACAATGAAACCGAGAAGCAACTTGCTTGTGATGAAGGTATTATAACATGAAAAATAATGATTTTAGGTGTGAGTTTAAGTAATCTTAGATAAATTTTAATTAGGCAAGTGAAAGTTGGTGACTTCCATCCAACTGTTTTCCCCTTGCTTCACTCCATTTCACCTGAATATGGTCATATGCAGAGATGACAAGCAGATCTTTTTTATTTAATTCTGCATATATTGTCATTAGTTGTTATAACACTCTAATTCGTTAAAAAATCGCTTGATTACTTGATCTGCTGCATACATCAGTTATTCCAGAGAAACGAAAGAGAACACATCATTGAATAGAGGGGCTAAAAAATATTAGAGGCTCACAATTGTTAACTTATTCAACAGGAATATTTAAGTTAGATAATATGAGTCAATCTTGGAAACAGAATATGGTGACGTCAAGCAAATAAGTGTGGAATTTTCAAAAATTGGTGACGCCACTTTGGTATATAAGTAGACGAGAACTCGTCCCTTTTTCCCTCATCCTTTCACCTACAGTCTTCAACAATGGCAAATTCCTTAACAGTTAGAATCTCTGGCTTGGAAGTAGCTATTGTCTGTATCTTCCTTTTCTGGTGCAACATAGGTGTGTGAAAGAGGAGCGAGGTTTCCCAGAAAATATTGAAAACTTGTGTATTTAGTTATAATTAGTAAGTGTTGACAATCGTATGTGGCTTATGCAGGGAAAGGTGTCCAAGGTGCAGCCGATGTAGGCGGAGTCCATGGTACAGTGAGTCGTGCAGCAGTTGATACCACCGGTCTTGTGGCCAAAGCAGTGCTATGTTTCAGTGATAATCAAGTATGCGGAATCTTAAATAGGAAAACCTGAAATATACTTGAGACATTGATTAACAAATAACTTTTTCACTTGGCAAAATCTCAGATATACAACAGCTGCAAAGTGGCCCACAGGCTGAACGCGACTGGAAACCTGAATGTGTCTGCTGAACAAGTTGATGAATTCTGCAACGGAACGTGCCTTTCGGGGATTTATTCGGTTCTGAATTGCATAGAAGGCATTATGGAAAACTTTAAGTTCTACAACAATGCCACCATAAATGATATCAGAGATGCAATAAAAGCAGGATGTGGTTCTGGCAGTGCAAGAGGTATTACTGGCTTGGCTTGGCTTGTGTTGGTTATTATTATTACCAAGATCTAAATATCTGATTCCTTCCTGTAGGCAATTTCAACGTAACTGAGCTCCTTCCCAATGAAACCAGTAAAGCGAACAATACCAAGATGCAGCAGATTCTATTTGGATTAAGCTTAATAATAACGATGGCAGTGGCAGGACCAGCTTTGCTCCTTTGATTAGATATCGGATTAATGATTTTAATGTGATTTCTTATACAGTGGATATTATTCTGATATCGAGAGTTCTTTTCTCAAATCAAGTGGTGTATTACATCTTTATCATATAATTTATGTATATAATACCTATGTTTCAAATTTTAAGAAATGTAATCAAGGGGAGTTCAACTGGAATGGTACGTTGAAACATTGAATTGAATTTATTTCTGAGTTTCATATAAAAATAATTAAAAACTTAAATTAAATAAGAAATTGTAATTTTCTGCTATATAAATAAGCATCCATATATTCAAAAACAAGATCATTGTCCACTTAAGACTTAAAAAGAGAACATGTTTTACTTTTAAAATTTTCTCCACTTTTTTTACAACTTTAAACCAACCAGTAACATAAATTAAAGTTCAAATTCGTCTTCTAACTTTGACTCTAAGTACACATAGGCTTTCGAACTTTTATTTTTATCAAATTAGTCTCACACTTTTTAAAATTCTCTCCTATGACCCTCGTTTCATAAATATAATTAGTTGTTGTCTTCTAGAGCTTAAGAAAGAAATAACAAAATTCAGATTTCTGTCATTCTCCTTGCTAAATTCTACGTTTTGTATAATCTATAGTGTTTTTGATGGAGGTGTTGGAATGATTGAATTTGTTGTGTAAATTGAGCTGATTTAATTTGTTTGGAAATGACTGAAGGCATTCTAATCCCTAGATTCTTAGTTATGTAAACTAGAATGATTGGAGGCTTACCTTCATTTCATTGACGCTTTCATTTGCAAAATATACAAAAGGCAAGGAACCAGTTTTTGAAAAATCATCTTGCAAAACTGTTCAGACCAAAAGTTGAAATATTTACAAAAATCAAGTATACATATGATTGAACCATAATTACTTTGCCTTTAATAAGACAAGAACTTGAATGTGATATGGCTTGACATAATAGGTTTTACATGCACTACTTCAATTGGATTTCAACAATTGAGCACGAAGTGGTTTTCAATAATTCAATTGGATCTTCAGTTTCTAGGGGCTTTTACAAAATTACATGTTGAGGCATTTTGGTTATTTGGCTTTTTCAAATACATTACAAGTAAATGCTAAGGTTTAGCTTTCTTTTTGTTTTTTTAAATAGTTTGATATTGTATTGTAATCCTTAGGGTGTTATCTAGGGACGTTGAATTTTTTATTGTTATTCATTTCTTATCTTTGTTAGGATATGAAATCCCATTGAAAAACAAAAATTGTTTGGAGACAACTCACTTGAGTACATTGGTGATTGTAAAATTTTAGTTGAAGGTATTGACCCAGACAAATTATGGTGATTTAATATTATAGGAACTACTAATTATAATTGCTATAATAGGTAGAAAAAGTGTCCTATATGTACTCAAATAAATATTAAGAAGTTAGGTTTGTTGAGATTGAACGTAATGAAAAAAATGGTTTAATCTATTGTTTAAAAACAAAGAAGAGTGAATGTTTATCTTGAAAATGAGTACAATGCAAAAAAAAAAGTATCAAAAGTAGATAATGTGAATGAAGATATTATTGATACTATGGTTTCAACACATTATGAAGAAGAAGAAAATGGTTACATAAACCATGAATTGCTTATTGTGAGATTGACTAATGGGAATGATAGAGGTAGTCATTGATAACTTATTGTAACATTATATAGAATGATGATGGTGTACCACATGATGGTGTGCCTATTGTTATTGATGGTTTGGCTACTAATGGTATGCCCATTGAAGATGTGGCTACTGCTATTGATGATAAGTTTTACTAAAGTTGGTAGTGTGCTGACTAAAGTTATTATCACTTACTGTGTTAGCTGAAGTTGATGATGTGCTTGCTAAAGTTGTGCCTAATGCTGTATATTGAAAATGAGGTTAATGATAGTGATCTATTAACTTATTTAAAATGTGAAAATGGCACATATGGCGATGAACTTTAGACATTTAGATCAAAATATAAAGAGAGAAAGTCCAAGAAAAGAATATAAGATGAGGTTGTAAATGATGATATTGAATACCATGAAAGTGAAAGAATAGATGAACATGAACAGGACAGTTCTAATTTTGAAAAAAAGACAGTGACTTCATAATGAGTGATTAGGTAAATACTACATTAGTTTAAAAGAGGATGTTGACAATGCATTAAATGGTAGGTGTAAAAACTTTATTATGATCCAACAAATAATATTCCAACTTAGGTTATATGTTAACAGTTTAAAATTGAGAGGTAATTCAAGAAAATATTGATTAAATACTCCATTATAAAGATTTTGGGTTTTAAATACAAAAAGATGATAGGATTGTAATAGAATGGTGAGAAATCATCACTTTATCTAGCTTATGTACAAAGAGGGATACAAAGAGAAGAAGGCTTTTGTATTACTTATAAAATTTCAGATTTAGTGAAATAGAAGTTGCTTAGAATTGGACTTAGTTTTTAATTACAACTTTGCATTTCCTTGTATTCTTTAGTAAAAGTTTTGTTATTACTTATGAAATTTTAGACTTGGTTAAATGGAAGTTACTTGGCATTGGACTCAGCTTACAACTTTATATTTCTTTAAAGCCTTGGCATTGGACTTAATTTACAACTTTATATTTCTTTAAAGCCTTGGCATTGGACTTAGTTTACAACTTTATATTTCTTTAAAACCTTTCTTAGATGATTAAAAACATTATGAGATGCAATTTGAGATGATGGATGACGTTGATGAGTTCTTTTAGATAAACTACTCATTGAGTTAATAAGGAGGAATATTAATTTTGTTCGGTATATGACGTTTTTAATTTAGAAGGAAAAAATTATGTTAAAAGCTTTGAGTTCATTACAAGTTGAATATTAGTTGGTATTGTTGATGTTCAAAGCTTTTAGCATTGGATATTTATTAAGGATGATATTACTCTTTAACAACTTCATATAAACATAATTGCAAACAACATCATAAAGCTGAAAATATAGTTGTCTATAGAAATAAACATACCTAACAAATAATTATAGTATAACGTTAAAGTTGATAAAGTTTATATCCTTCATCTTTTTGACAAAATAGAGTTACAAATATAATTATAAATACTAGAATACTTAAATTAAATACTATCATTTACAATCTTCTTATCTTAGATATTATATATTTCAATGTCACTTTCATTTTTTCCAATTTACCATGTAGCCATGAATGTTATCAATGAGCATACCATCTTTTAACATCTTGTTCTCAAACTTTAACCTTTTATTCTTAGTTTTCAATTTATTTATAATATATTTTGTTTTTCAACAAATTCTTCATCTATTTATCTGAAATTATTACATATCCCTTTTTAGAACAATATTTGGTGACATATATTATTCAACAAATAGCAACTACTTTATTATTACTCACCTACCTTATACTTAGGACATTCATAATTTTTTTTTCCAAAATTATCATAGTTGATTATCTTTTTGTGTTTAACTATGACTCTTAGCAACTGATTTGAAAGATTCACCATCCAATATGCTTGAAGAAAACCTATAGTAATCAAACATTGAACATCAATGTCCATTTTTGTGATTATCACTATTATTAAAACTATAATTATCAATTTACTTACAACTATGAACATCATTTTTAGAGCAAGACCAAAAGGAAATTCTTCATTCATTCTTTCCTTTAATCCTAACAGAGATTTACTTAATATAAGTAAATAATACTATATCTCATACTATGATGAAGGATATTTTGAAGGAATCTGAATAATCAATTTATCAGATTCATATAACCCACATCATCCAATAATTGATAATCAATGTATATAATAAAAGGTAACTTGAATAACCAATATATCATACTTAAAGATTTAAGAATGAATATTTGGTAGAGAAAATACATATAACGCTAACAAACATTAGATCTATAACCATAAATATCAAAGGTCAAATATAAAAAAGAAAAGAATTTAAGAATCTGACATCACAGATAAATACATAGTAATTGTACCAAAAATAACAACACAAAGGCAAAGTGTGAAGAATAAACTAATTGTGTCAATTAAATAGAAATCCTAGGAAAATTTTCAAAAAATTTGATAAAAATTAAAGTTAAAAAACTTTGCGCATGTGCAGTTAAAATTAGAGGAAAACTTTCAGCTTTTTCCCATAAAATATCAACATATTCTAGAGAGAGAATTTATACCATAATCCCCCCAACCATCAGTTTCTTGTTCGAGACGGATGATGATAAACATCAACAAAGTCACTTAGAAAGTAAAGGTCAATACTCAAATTCATATGGGATCACCAATAATATTCTCTTAAAGGTTTTCAATTTTCATTTGTATTTTTTTTAATTTTTCTTCATAATTTTAAATTATGATTGTGTTTTTGCATATTGTACGCTTTAGCATTTATGTGTGTTCAAATTTTGTTTATGAAAAATGATGTCTTGGTCATCGATGGAACTAATTAGGATGATATTGTTGTTATTGTTTGGTTGTGTTGTTTTGGTTCAGGCAAGCAAACAAAGGATTAAAAAAATGTTATAGATTTGTATAGGGTTAATTATAAAAAAATCTCAAACTTTGCTAAATTTTGCAATTATAGCCTAAACTTTAAAAACTGACAATAAAATGTTCAAACTTTTAATTTTTTTTAATTCTAGCATGAAGATAGTATCTCTATTAAGTTTGCTGACCTAAATTAAATTATGCAGCCTCGAAGACCTCACGTTTTAATTTTAGTTTTTTCCTTCATTTTTAATTTGTTCTCTTGACACCCTCACCCTTTGATTTTCAAATTGTGCAACTCCGACACTCTTAAGCTGAGAGAATCGAGAAAATGAACAAAAAATGAAGAGTTTGCTGATGAAGTATGCTACAACGCATGAGTAGTTTAAAGCGTCGAAAGAACAAACAGAAATCAAAAAAGTTGGGCATCAATAGAACAAACAAATAACGAAAAGTTAAGACTGTGTAAATCGATTTAGGAATTCCATTTTTAACAACGACATTGTTTCATTAATCTTTATTTGTTGTGTTAATTTTAGCTAGCTTGTATTAGGAGTTACGGTTTCTAACGTTGGTCTACTATTAAAAAAATTAAAAGTTTAAACATTTTATTATCACTTTTTGAAGTTCGGACTAGAATTGAAAAACTAAGCAGTTTGAGATTTTTTTTGTAGTTAACTCATTTGTATATTATATTGCTAAGATTTTCGAGCTAATGCAAGCTTTTATTGTTGCTTTTTGTCATGTGTTTGAATTCAGCTGTTGAATTGATTGTAATTGAAAATCTGAAAGGATGTCGTTTCGCAAAAATTTTGGTTTAGCCGCAATAACTTTGAACTATATCTGTGGTTGTTTAGTATAAAGCAACTGTGTCAACAACTATAATTTTTCTAACACAAACAAAAACTGAAAAATTAAATGCAAAATAAACAAATCAACATAAAAAATTTGGGAACGTAGTTTGACACACCTTGCCTATATCTATAGGGCCTAACTTATTCACTTTAACAAAAGATCAACAATAGTTTTACTCAAGGCATTACAAAGTCGACTCATCCTTCCCTTAACACTATCCCTCGTTCTCATAACTAGTAAAAATAAATCGCATCCAATAACACAACCATCTTATGCTAACCTGAACAGAAAATTTTCTCAACAATGTTCGATAATAAAAAGAGGAAAATAAAACAAATCAAGTGATTGAAACAATAAATAACATAAACAAAGACACTTAAGATAAGAAAAATAACTCCCCTAATATTGTAGCTTTTTCAACGAAAGAACAAGAAGTTGTTCACTAAGAAATCTGTAGTAAATATTTGACAATGTCATTGAGATATCCCATGCACAATAGCCATAAAATACCTTAAATCAATAAACGTTTTATCAACGAAACATCATAAACAAAAAATTGCAACCATAGTAAAAGACTTGGAGGTTTTCACGTAAAAACACATCAATTAACAGTGCAAAAAATCATGCAACTCTTGGAGAAAAATTTAGTTCATAATCTGTACAGAATCACATCAAAATCAACCACAAAAAATAGCTCAAGATCATCGAAATTATAGTTGTCAAGTCATCATGTTGTAGTTGTTTTTCCTAGACAATTTAGCCCAGTAAATTCACGCAATATGCAGAGAAAAACAATTGTCCAATATAGATAATATAACCAAAAAATTAGTTACCTTAAATTGATAAAAGCTAACTATCAAGTAGAGTAAATGTAGCGCTCCCTTACCGCAGGGTACCCACCGGGACGCCCATAGGTCATTCCGATACATATTCTACGATAAGGGTGAACTACGAACAATCACTACTATACCTCACATGGCATCATAATAATAAAACATCAGTATAAAAATCACTAATTTTTTAAACCAACTTTTTTTTCTCATTTCATTCATCAGAATCAAGAAGTTTATACATATGTCACTCTGTACTGTCTGTACATCACTCTAAAAACCTAGTACAGAATGCTATATAATAAGGAAAATACATAAGCCCTAACTAGGTCATCCCAAGAGTCCCAGCTGACCGATCTATGAGCCATGACTTCTCTTATCAATACGATCTACATGGCAAGAAAAGTCCCTTTGGAGCTAGGCGTCTACTCTCGGTCCTGAAAAATATGTTGCAATTTTAGGTGAGTTTGTGAACTTAATGAGGTAATCATCATCGATGGTTCACTCAATTCATGCAACACTCAAGCATAACATAGTTATTTCATAAATTTACATTCAGAAGTACCACATGATTGTTAGCACACAAGTATAAGACATTTTGTCTTTCACTCAATCAAAGAGATTAAATCAAATGCATATGAAATGCGTATGTGACACTTTTCTAATTTATT
>JANZLF010000104.1:10247-21407 GCA_026546835.1 Erythroxylum foetidum
TGTCCTTATAAGTCATTTTACACTTAAACAGCTGATACTAAACAGCTAATTTTACCAAACATCTTTAACAAACAGCTCATGCAATCTGCTGGTCAAACCAGCTGATATAATCAGCTATCAGCTATCAGCTGATTGCCAAACAGGGCCTATAAGTGTTCTATTCCTTTTTGCTTTTTGTGAGACTCTAGACTTGCTTTTTGCTCAGGCTATTGCAAAAATGACGTAATTTTAGTAGTGCAGGTTCGATCTGTCAAGCCAACCTCCCTGTTTGAGCTAGGTCCATATTTTTGGCAAACTCAACCTGATCGGACTGGGCCAGGTTGAAACTGCCAACTCTAGAATTGATTTTGGGAGTTAATTATTTTGCTGGGAGAGAAAAACTTTGTACATATATTTAATTGTGTGTGTTGAAAATAGTCTTTTCACATACTTAATTCTGTGTGTTGACAATAATCTTTTTACTGATGTGAATCATGAAACCTAACGATTTAATTGTTCTTTTTCATTGTGTCAGGCAAAAAGTTTGCCATTTGATCACGAAGACGTGGCTAAGGCATAGAATTGTGACCAGCTTTCATTTCATGGTTATCTGACGAGTCGGGTCCTCCAGTGAACTTTTTGGACCACGTCTTGTGTATCATCAATGAGAGCGGAAGGTTTATAACCTGTCAGCACTCTGCAAGTTGCTGACAAAATTCTAGATATCTGCTTTAACTCCCCATAGTTATTGCAAAGTAATATGCATTCTCCCACCAGCATTACAAGATCAGAAACAAGCTACTTTTTGAAATATCTGAACGAACTTTATGAGCTGGATGCCAGAAACTCTGACTTACAGAAGTGTTCTTAATCGCCAAACAAGCTCTCTCCCTCTTTCACTGCGCTAGAAATAGTGTTACTTAAAACAAGCTCTGTTCCATCTCTCACTGCGCACGGTGGCAGTGGTCAGTAACAGGTAAAACAAGTTCTGTTGCCTCTGTCACTGCGCATGTTGCCAGTGTTGCAGTAATAGGTAATCACGGCATGGGATTTAGGCATTTCAAATGTTTCAGTGCAAGCGCGTAGCATGCCAACAGGTTATTTGAGAGTTTTGCAGATCATAGCAAATATAGAGCCGACTCGGGGAATTTTACAGTCGCTGTGCTGCCTCTGGCTCGTTCAGTAATGTGCAGAGTCTCTTACAATGGATTTTATTCTACTTGTAAATGGTCCCGTTTGTTTTTGTAATAGAAAAATAGCGCTCTTTCTGACCTTAGCACATGCTGTTTATATGAAAATTCTCTAATTCCTTCAAATTTACTTACGAATACTTGGAATCATATCTTGGTCTTCCATTCTTAAGGAATGACAGAGTGTCATGTGACATCATTCCAAAATTAGTTAAACAGTCCATATATTATTTTTAAGGGTATCCTATACTAGAATTTAGGATGTAGTATATGTAGAACAATTCTATAGAAACTTTCTGAGTGTCTAGCCGTATTTTAACACTTTTGGTGATCGTACATGCCGTTATGGTTCATAGGGATGGCAAACAAATAAAGACAAGATGAATAAAGCTCTTTGGAGGGGAGACACTAGTGTGCTACACGCATGTGTTCTTAATTTATACTTTCATGTATATTACCAGTGTAAGCACACATGCCCGTGCAGAGTAACACACGACCATTACACAACCATGTCGATCAACTATGTAAGTCTCTAAAACCGTGTGAAGAAGGACGTGAAGAGTGAAGACATGCATGGTAGTGCACACACCTGTGCTCATGACATACACAAATTTGTGTGGTGACTATATATCTCTTTGTGATCATGTAATTCTATACGGGAGGTAATGTTGAAGAAACTTTATTTTGTACGCGACTATGTGCAGTGTAGAAAAACCTAGTTCTTGATATATAACAAATATGTAGGTTTTGCATGATTGTGAGGTCGTGACATCTAAAAGTGAGGAAAAACAGAGAGGGAATAAGTAGCGCTGTATTCTCATCTTTTCCTGATTGTTTTTGGATTGGTTTGAGAATTTGTTGATTGTTACATTAACTTTGGTTTCAATACTAAAACTTTGTGAGAGAACTTCTTATTGTGAGATGAGGGATCAAATTTTATAAATCCTTATTTTAGTTTAGTGGATTTGCTTATCGGATTGGCTTGTGATTTTTCCTTTACATTGGAGGGTTTTTTATGTAAATTTTAGTGTTTGTTTTATTGTTAAGCTTCTTATTCTTATACTGGTTTGTTGATTGAATTTGAAAAATATTTTGTTTTCTATATTTGGTTAATTTTTTAGAGAGTTGTGTTATTGTCTCTCAATAAGTGATATTAAAGCCATCATCATGGTAAGTTAAAAAAAATTTATAGTCATGTTGACATCATCAAACTACTCTATTTGGAGGCCCATAAATGGAGGACTTGCTATATTGCTAGGATATCTTTGATCTTATTAATGTAAAAAAAAGGAATGAAGGATCATGTTCCTTCAAAATCTGAAAAGATGTCAGATAGAAAATGGGAAAAAGTGAAGCAAAAAACTTTAGGCATAAGCGAACAATAGATTGATATCAACATATTCAACTATGCATCTTAAGAAACAAATCCTTTTGAGCTATGAAAAAAAACTAGAAGAACTCTATGAAAGGAAGAATGCCTATAATAAGGCCTCTCAAATTAAAAGGCTTATAAACTTGAAGTTAAAAGTTGAGAAATCTGTGTCGGAGTATTTAAGTGATTTCTTGGATATAATTAAC
Organism: Erythroxylum foetidum; assembly: GCA_026546835.1. Taxonomy (NCBI): domain Eukaryota; kingdom Viridiplantae; phylum Streptophyta; class Magnoliopsida; order Malpighiales; family Erythroxylaceae; genus Erythroxylum; species Erythroxylum foetidum. The sequence continues at coordinate 12,995 of JANZLF010000104.1, forward strand.
AAACTTACTACAATGAAGATCACTTTTGATGACAAGCTTCAAGCCTTATTCCTGTTGAGATGTTATAGATAGTTGGGAGACACTGGTGGTGATGATTACCAACTAAGTTCCTGGATGTGTGCTCTCTTTGGATGTAATCATAGAGAGTATGTTAATTGAAGAAATCAGAAGAAAGAAGATGGGAGTTAACAATGTGTAGGCTTTTGTAACAAAAATTAGATGAAGGAACAAGAGTAAGGTCCCAAAAAGGCATTACAAGCCTAAGAATAGATCAAAGTCCATAGGTGAAAAAGACATAAAGACATGCCACTATTGCAATAAGCTAGGACATATTAAGGGGTTCTATTATAAGTGGAAGAGGGATTAAAAAAAAGCATGATCATCATAATGATGTGTCCCTAGTTTATGAGACAATAATTCTTCCATGTCAATAATTCGGGTTCTAAGTGGTTGATTATCACAGAAACTTTTCCCATTTTCCTCTAAAGGTAGAGTATTTTTCAAACTACAAGAGCGAACATTTTGGGAGTGTAAAGAATGGAAGTTTAAGTTTTGATAAGATTGTTGGTATGAGTGACATCGGGGTTAAGACAAACGTAGGATGCTTATGACCTTAAAAGATGTATAATACATCCCCGATCTAAGGCTAAATTTGTTATCAATGAATGTGTTGAATAAAGAAGGATTTTAACATACTTTTGAGGATAAGAAGTCGAAAGTGTAAAAAGGAGTAATGAATGTTGCTCGAGGAGAGTTATGTTGCTTGTTGTACATGATACACTCAAAAGTGTCTGGTGGTGGAGAAATATACACAGTCAAAAAGAAAACTTCTACAAATCTGTGGAATCAACAATTAGGACATATGAGTGAAAAGGGATTATAGTTGTTGGGTAGTAAATCCCTTATCTTAGTTTAAAACACATTACTGCTTAATCGTTGTAATCATTGCTTGGATGGAAAGCAATATAGAGCCTCTTTCAAGGAAAGATCTACAAGGAAATCAGTGACATTATAGTTGGTGTATTCAGATGTTTGTGACCCTATTGAGAATGAGTCATTAGGAGGTAATAAATATTTTGTTACATTTATTGATGATGGTTTGAGGAAGACTTGGGTGCATATGTTGAACTCAAAGAGTCAAGTATTTGAAACTTTCTAGAAATTTCATGTCATGGTAAAAAAGAAAGATGAGAGGAAGCTAAAGTGCTAGCGAACAAATAATGAAGATGAGTATACTTCCAAGGTGCTTGAAGATTACTGTATATCACATGGCCTTATACATGAAAAGACAAAACCAAGGACTCCACAGTACAATAGTGTTATTGAGAGGATGAATAGTATAATAGTGGAGCAAGTTCATTGCATGGTCAAAATGTCTATATTGTCAAAGAAATTTTGAGGTGAAGTAGTCCATATTGCAGTCTACTTGATAAATTGGGCTCCCTCAGTTCCACCAGATTTTGAGATTCTCAAGAGAGTGTGGACTATTAAAGATCCCACATATCATCATCTGAGAGTTTTTAGCTACAATGTATTTAGACATGTACCTAAGGATCAGAGAAGAAAGCTTGACTCAAGGATGAGATCTTGCATCTTTGTTAGGTATGATGGTGATCAATGTGGCTTCAAACTCTATAACCTTAAGAAGAAAAATGTCGTTAGGAGCTGGTATGTGGTATTCTAAGAGCACAAGATAGGTATTTATCTTCTAAGAGGAGATAATTCATCACACACCAACTCATCATATGACATTGTTAATTCTTTACTAAGGTCTTCCACTATTGAGTAGTTTACAAATAAAGGAGATCAAGTGTGCGACCAAGCATATATTGATGATAATCAAATGTAGCGTAGTAATGTTGAGCAACATGAACTGCATTCGGATAATGTTGAAGATGAAGTTTTTGAGTAAAATGAGCATGGGGAGTAATTAGATTCAACAACTAGCAATATATAGCTTCGAAGGTCGACAAGGGAGACAAGGCCTTCTATAAGACATCCAAGCTCAAAATACTTGTTGGTTACTACTAAGGGGAAGTCAGAAAATGTTCTAAAGGTTGCATCTTATAAAGACAAAGATCTCTAACTTCCAGTTATAAAGGAAGAGATAAATTCCCTAAAAAAGAGTGATACATATGAGCTTGTGAAGCTTCCAAAAGACAAAAAAGCACTAAAGAATAAGTGAGTGTTCAAGATAAAGAATGATAGTAACAAGCTGGTAAAACTCAAGGCAAAGCTAGTGATGAAAAGGTTCAATCAAAAGAAAGGTATAGATTTTGATTAAATCTTCTCATTAATAATCAAGATGACCTTAATTTAAATAGTTTTAGATCTCATTCCTGTTTGGTTATTGAACTCAAAAAATTAGATGTTAAAATAACCTTCTTGTTTGGAGATTTGGAAAAAGAGATACACATGAAGTAGCCAGAATTTCAAAGATAAAGACAAGAAAAATATGGGTTGTAAGTTTAAGAAAGCCTATATGGGTTAAAACACTCCAAGGTAGTGGTATTAGAAGTTCAATTCTTTTATAGCAGATCATGGTTACAAGTGAACTTATGTCGATGCTTACGTGTTTTTCAATAAGTTCAAAAGTGACAGGTTCATCATTCTTCTTCTATATGTTTATAATATGCTAATTATAGGTCAAGATGTTGGAAAAACCCAAAAGTTAAAGGAGGATTTGTCTAAATCTTTTGATATGAAATATTTGGAACCTACAAAGTTAATTTTAGGCATGAAGATAACTTGAGATAGGAAGAATAGGAGATTGTAGTTGTCTCAGGAGAGATAAGTTGAAAGAGTTCTAGAATGGTTCAATACGAAGCATGCCAAGCCAATTAGCATGCCACTGAAGCCTCACTTCAAGTTGAGTAAGCATGTATGAAAGATGGCGTGTCTACTATTCCATCCTCATTTGTAGTAGGGTCTTTATTGCATGCAATGGTGTGTACAAGGTTATATATATTGTACAACCTATTGAGATGGTGAGCATATTCTCATCAAATCTATGGAAGGTTCACTGGGAAACAAGGAAATGGATTGTAAGATACTCGAGAAGCATGTCGAAGTTGGGTTTGTGTTTTAATGATGGTGAGTAAACTGTAAAAGGTCTTACAGATGCAAATATGGTTAAAGATCTTGGTGAAAAAATTCCATTTTAAGTTTTATGTTCATGTTTACAGGAGGAGTCATCTCATGGCAATCCAAGCTAAAAAAAAGTGTGCCTTTATCTACGACTGAATTAGAGCATATAGTTGCAGTGAAAGCTTTTAAGTTGTGAGGTAATGGAGCAGTAACCGGTTTATATTGTGAAATAGAATGAGCTTCTAATAAGTCGCTGATAAACTTACATTGACTGATCATAACCCCATCTGAAACTTTAACAAATTCTAAACCTATAAATAGCTAAGGGAACCGAGATCTTTGATTTTAAATTTGAGTATCAATAAATGTCTTTAAGCTGAAAATCTCAGTATTATTGTTCCCAATAACTAGAATGTCACCAACATACACTGCAACTATAACTAAGGATTCTCTAAAATGTTTAAGGAACAAAGAGTAATCATTAGGATGGAGAAAGTAACCTCTGATTCGAATAGTATCCAATAGTTTGGAGTACCACTGACGGGAAGCTTGCTTCAAACCGTATAAGGACTTATTGAGCTTACATAAGGAGGGGTTAGAAATATAGAGTCCTGGAGGAACTTTCCTGTAAACATCATCATGTAAATCTCCGTGTTAAAAAGCATTATTAACATCAAATTGGTGAATGTCCCAATGTTGCTTGACAACTATAGCAACAATGCTAGGAATAATGTTGAACTAAAAAACTGGAGAAAAGGTTTCACGATAATCCTGACCATATTTTTGTGTAAAGCCTTTTGCCACAAGCCTGACTTTGTAACACTCAACTGTCCCATCTGATTTATGTTTGATTTTAAGTTCCCACTTACAGCTTATGGGTCTTTTGCCTTTGGGAAGCTTGACAAGTTCCCATGTGTTGTTACTGTCCAAGGCTGAAAGTTCTTGTCGCATTGCCTTTTCCTAAAGAGCTTATCCAACAGCTTGATGATAATGAAGTGGCTCAGTGTCCTACAAAACTAAATTGAACACAAGACTATCCACAACTCCACAAACACTAGAACAAAGGTGCCCTATACATATACTGGTGAGAGTATCATGACAAGAATAAAAAGGGTAAGAGAAAAATGCGGAATTGCACACAAAATCTTGTAAATGGTAAGGTAATTTCACTTGTCTAGTAGTTCTTCTAAAAGGAATATCACGATGGGAGATTAAAGAGGAAGGAGCTAAAGGATGACGAAGAGAAGAAGATGAAGATTGATGTGGTGGTGAAGATGAAATGGGTAAGTTAGAAGAGGAAACATTTTGTATGAATACAAAAGGTGAAGACAATGATAGAGAATCAAAAATGTGTGAAGAAGAATGTAAAGGATAATTATCAATTATTACGTTAGGTAAAGGAATATTAGAAGTAGTTGTAGTAGGAGATGAAGATTTTTGTGAAGGAAAAATATGTTCGTAAAAGTGTACGTCTTTAGAAATGATGATTTGTCTAGTAGAAAGACAGAGGATCTTGTATGCTTTTTGATCAAATGGATAACCAATAAAAAAGCATAGAAATGCTCCTGGCTGAAATTTGTCTCTTTCATTAACATTAGTGGACACATAGCATAAGAAATTGGAATTTCTAAGGTGATTCATGAGAGGTTTGGATTTAAATAATCTTTCGAATGGACTGACTCCATTGAAAACTTGAGTTGGTATTCTGTTAATTAAATAAATTGCAGTGAGAACACATTCCCCCTAATAAGAGATAGATATCCTAATTGAAAAAAAGAGCTCTAGAAACCTCTAATATGTGTCTGTGCTTACGCTCAACTACTCCCTTTTTTTGTGGAGTATAAGGTGTGCTTTTATGATGAATAATCCCCATGGAAGTTAAATATTCTTTTTCATCTCTGCTATTACACAATTCTGGAGTATTATCAGTTCTCAATATTTTTATGGTCTTGTGAAGATGAGTTTGAATGAAGGATACAAAAGACTTGATCATTGTGAAACCACTACTTCATATGACAAAAGATGAACCCATGTATTTTTGCTATAATCGTCCACTATGGTCATGCAATAATGAAAACCATTATGAGCACAATGTCTACAAGGTCCCCAAATATCCACATGAATAATATTAAAGGGTTCTGCAGTTTTGATTGAGCTATTGGGAAATGGTAATTTGTGTTATTTAGCTTGTGAACAGATGAGACAAGGTATAATATCACAAAATGTATATGATATAACCAACAAAAGGTTCAGTTTATTTACAGGTAAATGGCCAAGTCTACCATGCCAAAGATGTACATTAGCATATGAATAACTAGTGCAACTGAGAATGAATTTAGAGTTATTACTATCAAATTATAAGACATTATTAGCTAAAGGAGGAGAGTTCATGGTTGATGCATTGTCTTTTTCATAATGCAAAATGTATAAACCACCATTCTTCTTACCAAAGGGATTTGGCCTCTTAAATGAAGGGGCTTGCAAAAGACAATAGCTAGCGTGGAAGAGGATGGTATAATTAAATTGAGTGACAAGTTTACTTACGGAAATGAGATTGTATTTAAATGAAGGAACAATCAACAAATGAGAAAGAATGATGTGGTCATCTAGTTTGACTTATCCTATAGTTGGAATAAGAATTTGGGAGTTGACTAAGAGAAAAAAAACAAGGTCTTATCAAAACACATATGATCAAATGCACTAAAGTCAAGTATCCACGAAGTATGTAAATGATCAGTTCCAGAAATCGAACTGCAAGAGCTTACAGTACAAACAAGCATTATTGTTAATTTATCACTATAGGTACCTATGAAATTGGATGAACCAGAAGTAATATCAAGTTTCCCTTGAGAAATACTAGTAGATTGACCATTAGTCTTATGTTAGTTTAGGAGTGAGATGAGTTTATTATATTGTTCTTGAGTGATTTGAGCTGTAGCAACGCTGCTAGGATCTGTTTGAGCTTAAGAGACACCTTCATATGTATATTGAATATTGATTGAATTTGCTGAAATGAAGCGTTTAGTTTTAGTGAACTAAAAATCTGAAGGAAAGCCATTTCTGTAGAATTATTCACATGTCTTGGCTTTTTACAATAATTACAAATTACGTTAGGATTGAACTTTTTATTATCCTCACCATTATTTCTCCGTTTGGTACCAGAATTATAACTAGTAGAAATTAAATTCACGGTTGAAGACTCTTGACTGAATTGAGCAAAAGAAGAGGTCTCCCTTTATTTTTCTTCATGAATAAGAATTGAGCAAATAGAAGCAATGTTAGGAATAGGTTGCATCATCAATATCTGACCTCTAATCACAGTATAGGAATTATTACACCCTATAAGAAGTTGAATGACTTTCTGATCTGCTTGTAATTTAGAAGGAAACAACCCCTGAATTTGATGGAAATAGCCCCTGAATTTGAACCTGTCACTAGGCGTAGGTCGAATAGAAAGAAAAGACTCTCCCTAGGAGAGATAATTGCATGAATAGAAAGAAAAGACTCTCCCTAGGTCAGATGGCTAATACTGCTAATAAACAACTGATGATCAGAGATGTTATTTTGCAGAACTATGTTATCTTAGCTGGTAATTTGGAAACGAGAATAAGAAGAGAAAGAAGCAATATGTTAAACTTTTTTCCAGCTAAATGACACAGTATATCCAACATTTTTGTCATCCGAATGGCAGAATTTTTGTCTTGTATGACTGTCATACACTATCTATCCTCTCATCTAGCGTCACAAATCAAATGATTCTTTTAGAGGTTACAACTGGACAACTCAACCAAAGATTATGTACCTCATTCATATATGCACATAATAATGATTATCAAAGAAATTTTATCTACAATCTGTTAAGAAAAATGCCCTTAGATCAAATACCAGTTGAATTTAATAGCTTGAAAAATAGTAACAAAAATAATGGTAGACCAAAAAAATGGGACAGAATACAAAGATTTACGTGGTTTGGTCAATATGACCTACATCTACAGCTGGAGAGTAAGCAATTTTACTAATATGTGGAGAATGCATACAAGTACAAAGGTTAGAACAAAAGGCTTTCAAAACTCATCAAATATACAAAAAAATAACTTAAGAAAGGATGAGAGGATTTGCAGGAAGGAGTGGGATGGTTTTTAAGTATCCAACCATCCCTTCTATTTATAGCTGAAGTCCAAGCATCTGTCCATTTCTTCAATCTATATCTCTGATGTCAAGGCATGCAACACTGGCCATTATTGTTGAATAAATGGAAAAGGCCAAAGCATGCAACCAATAGCCATTATATTTGACTTATTGGAGGGGTCAAGGTATACGCATGCAACATAATCACATTAAACAATTTTCCACTTGACCCATGGATGCTGTTGGGTGACTTTAATTCTATTTTAATAATTGAGGGAGCTGACCATGGTCAGTTTGTACTCTGATTGAACTCAAGTTTATCATATAAATTGGCTACACTTTCATGGCTTTTAATGTACTTTTTGACTCTTAATTCATGATTTTGTGCTTAAATTAGCCCCTTGCGGTGAGCTTATGCTTTATGCAATTTGTTAGTAAAATTGTGCAAATTGACATTGATTGCATTATAATTTTTCTAAGGACAATTGATACTGCAAATTGTTATTTTATATTGCAGGAGAAAAAGGGGTCAAAAGGATGAGAAAGTCAATAATCACCTCGCCGCGGCGAATCACTCCGCATCCAGAAGAACGCTCGTCGCGACGAACAATTCTAGACGCTGGGGCGAACCAGACCCTCCATTCGCCGCAGCGAATTAATGGTATTTAATTTATTCGCCGCGACGAGTGACCAAATTCATTCGCCGCAGCGAACTACAGCTATTCGCCGCAGCGAATGTCGGGTAACCCGACCCAAAAATAGAAATTTTGTCTCACTGTGCGACCCGGCCCACGACCCATCCTTTAAATATTGCCGAATTAGGTTATCGGGGGAGGCTTCGACTTCGCACAGAGAAAACACAGAGAGAGACCGACGAGAGAAGAGAGGAGAGAGGGACGAGCGTAGAGAGAAAAGAGAGGAGCGGTGGTCGTAGCCGCCCAGGGTTCCCTTCGGGGTTCCCTGGGAAGTTATTTTCAGTTGTTTTCTTTGTTTGTTTTCGCAGGTGTCTTCCGCCGTGAGCAGCTACGGTTCGTCGCGAGTTGCGGTGTTCCCAGTTGTGATGTGTGGTTAGGCATTCTTCTCCTCTTGACGATGCAGTGATGGCTGGAGTTTACCGAGTGCCAAAGGGAGTAGCTTAATCTATAGTTTGCTATGATTTATGAATATGCCTTGGTCGAGGGTTTATAGATTGTAGTGA
>JANZLF010000105.1:0-10516 GCA_026546835.1 Erythroxylum foetidum
AGAGCAAGTCTTCTCTTTCAATGGCACCTTTTTCTCGCACCATGTCCTCTTTCCGTCGAGTTTGCTTTTGCATGGGCGCTCCTTCACGAGGCCCATGACATTCAAATAAGCGAAGTTATTGATGGCTCCTTCTCTCGAGTCATCTTCATCGCTCCCTCCTTTGCCCTTCCCGACTAAGGAGTTCATCTGCTTCTCGCCCTTCTTCCTCTTCGAGCATTCTCGAGCAAAATGCGACCCCTGACAGATGAAGCATACAACCTGTCCTTTCGATTGCTTCTTCTTATGTTGAGAAGATTCTCCCACCTTCTCTTTGCCTTTCTCCTTTCCATCCTGGATTCCATCATTTTTCTTTCCCTCTCCATTGGGTCGAGTTGGTGGTGGCAATTGAAGATCCATCAAGGCATCCGTCGCTGCTATTACGCTAGGGAGGTCCTTCACATTTTGCCTCCGAAGCTCCATTTATGCCCAACCTTGCAAACCGCTAATGAAGTTGAACAACTTGTCCTCCTCTGACATGTTTCGCACCTCTAACATCACCGATGTGAACTTCCTCACACACTCCCTCATTGAGTCGTCTTGCTTCAAATCCTTCAAAGCTTCCCTCGCGAGCCATAAAGTATTGTTCGATAGGAACCGATCCATTATCTCCTTCTTCATCTTCTCCCAAGTGTTGATGGAAGGTCTACCTGCATTGATGTCGTTGGAGGTTCTCGTTCTCCACCACAGCTTCACATCACTCACTAGGTACATTGCATTGATGTCGTTGGAGGTTCTCATTCTCCACCACAGCTTCACATCACTCACTAGGTACATTGCTATGATCAACATCTTCTCCAAGTCTGCCACCTTTGCCGCTGTAAAGTACTACTCCATATCCCACAAAAATATTTCGAGCTCTTTGGCACTCCGTTTGCCATCAAAAACTTTGGCTCTCGTACCTTCACCATAGTGCTTTCCACTCGGGCACCTGTCTCGTACCTTGACATTGCACGTTTGAGCACCAACAGATCATAGCTCATCTCCTTAAGAGCCTTCATCTGTTCTTCGAGCGCTCTTATAATAGTTTGAAGCTCCCTCTCCAAGGCTGCTATACGTTCTAACAAAGGAACTACTCCCTCATCCGTCAGGGCTAGAGACTTAAGCATCACCTCTATTCTAGTAACCCTTTTAGTCAGATTACTTCCACTAGCCATTACTTTAGATTGGCTCTGATACCAGCTGTCACAAAGGTTTTCTTTGAACTCGAACTTCTACCGCAATTCGTGTCCACTTTCGTGTGGCAATTCTGCTTAGATCTACTTAAGTAAGATTCAGCCTTCTCACATGAATGTTTCCAAACAATTCCATTAGCACTCGAGCACCCCACGCACATACAAGTGTTTAAAGTATTTCTCTCACACATAAAGAATGCAAGTGTAAAACATAGTTTGAAAGCAACAAGAGATTTTAAATATAGCTGAAGCTACTCTTTTATTAAATCTCAACAAAATTTTAACAAAAGACACGAGTACCTCCTACTCGAAGCACTCAAGGAACTCCTTACTCAAAGTCCTTACAATGAGAACTCTCCCTCAAAAGCTCTCAACTCTCAAAGCTCTCTCCTCTGAGTGATTTCTCTCAATAAATGCCTTACTGATCGAATAATCAATAGGTCTCAACTTTAATGAGCTATTTATAGAGTCCTATAGATGACTAAGAGTCCTAATAGAACTCTACTAGTTAAGATCACAATCTTATCCTATCTAATAGGATTAAGTTACATCATATTTAAAAGATTACCCTATCTAGGAAAGATTATCCTTATCCACGAAGATCTTCTCTATCTTCAGATGATCCTTCCACATGATCTTTATCTCTGGAAGATGATATTCATCCACTATGATCTTATCTACCACGTCATCGTGCCCCTCATCATCCACAATTACCATGTCACTGGTGATGCGTTTTTACCACAACCTATCCACACATAAGTCCATCAATGCATGTCCATGGACAAGTCCTCCTTCCATGATCAAGCTCACTCATGGTGCAGTCTCATCACTCCATGACTAAGTACAAGTCACAATCTGAGTTAGTTACTTTCTTCAGAAGTAACTGACTTTTCTTCTGTTTGACCAGTTGCTTTACAAACAGTAACTAACTGTGAATCTGTACAATTTCTTATTTTTCCTTCACTATATTTTTGTGCTTGTACTTGACCTTTTCTAATCTAAGTGTGCTTCGATACCATGGGCTGCTGATGGAAATTTAATAGAGAGTGCCTAGATTTTTTATTTAGACCCCTTTGAAACATAATTTGTAACATCTTGTAACATCTCAGCCTTATGTACTTGATAACTTTGCAAAAATGACATGTGAGTACAAACCTTTAATTCTTTTTCGATGTTTCTTCTTTTCGGACAGATCTGAACATATCATTTTTCTCATCATTCACTTTAGAGCACTCACCCTTATAGTCAATGCCTTGAAGATCCCCTTTAACCTTACCAATTTTCAACAACTTTTATAGTTTTTTAGTAGCTCCATTTAACATTCTCAATCCCTTTTCGGTATTTACTAATCTCATTCTATCTTCACCAAGCTCATCTGACGTCAACATCAATTTCTTTTCTAACTCTTGGATGTTGTTCTTCATGGAAAGATTCTCTTTCTTCAATCTTTCATTCTTTCCATATATTTTCACTCATTTTTCGTACATTAATTCGTAAGCCTCGTAAATGCTCTCCTTTTTTTTCACTTGAACCACTTTCATCACTGTCATAATCTAAGATCAAGCTTTGAGTTGAATCATCTACGTATTTCTTAAAAATTCTTATTTACACACTTTTTCGTCTTCAGTTACTTCCTTCTCGATTACTATTAAACAAATAACTAGACTTTTTCTGTTCAAAGTAACTAACGTAACATTATTCATAACTTCTTCTTAACTTCCGAATTCGTTATCACTCCAAGTGCTCATATAAGATTTCCCTTTTCTCTTCTTTATGGTATTAACACACTTCGCTTGAATATGTCCGAAGACTTGATACTCTTGAAATTGAATTCTCTTTATTTTTCTTTCTTCCTTTTGAGTTTTGGCTTGTTGTTTGAAGTTGTTGTTCGATGAGCTCCCGCCTTTTTGCCTAAAATCGGGACTGTCCTTTTTCATTCTCTTCAATTGAATGCTTGTGTTAATAGTTCTATATCCTCATTCTCGTCAGATTCATTTTCTAAGTCATTCATGACTTTACTAATCTCGACTTACAGTGCTAATCCTTTCTTCTTCTCTCGATTGTCCCTCAACAAATTCAGTTCAAAATTTGTAAGAATTCCAATTACCTTCTCCAATGACAAGTCATTGATGTCATGAGTCTCCTCTACTGCTGCAATTTTCGGAATAAATCTCAAAGGTAATGATCTCAATGTCTTCCTGACTAGGTTTATATTAGAATATTTTTCCTGAATTGATATGTTTGATTCATTATATCGCGAAATCTTTCATGAAAATCCCCAATAGTCTCATTTTCATCCATCTTCAGTTCCTCAAATCTCATAGCTAACATCTGTAGTTTTGATGCTATCATAGATTTTGACCTTTCATGAATAGTTTACAAAGCATCTCACGCTTCTTTAGCAGGTTCACAGGCTGAAATCATTGAGAAACGTCCCTCATCAATGACACTGAATATCGCATGCATTGCTTGTGAATTTTCAATTGCACTTTCTTCTTCGACTCTTGTCCATTCATATGGATCTTTCTGAGCTACCTCTCCTTTATCATTAGTGATCATCGAATGCATCCAACCATGTACTACCAAATGCCAAGCTTTTGTGCCCTGAGCTGCGATAAAGACTCTCATCCGTGATTTCTATGTAGAATAGTTAAAGCTGTTTAACAGTGGTGGTCTGATAATTGATGCTCCTACTCTTATGGCTATGTTCGCGAAACTAGGATCTACACCAACTTGCTACCAAGTTCTGGATTGGTGACCTCGCTCTAATACCAATTGAAAAAATGAAGAGGGTAGTAGTTTCGCAAACTTTCCGATTCGTTTCTAGCAAACAAAAAAATCAGAAAAATTAATAGAACAAAATAAATCAAAACCGAAAATTTGGTAACGTAGTTTGGCACATCTTGCCTATATCTGCGGGGCCCTTACCCATCTTGATAACTTTCACCAAAGTATAATGAATTTACCTAAGGCTTTACTGAGCTGACACCACTCAACTCTTGACACTATCTCTTAACCTCACTTCCCGTGAAAGAATTTCACACCTAATAGTATGATCGCCTCGTACTAACCACAACAGAGGATTTTTTTTAATCAATCTTTTAACGAAAGAACAATGAACAAATAACTCAAGTGATTAAAATAATAAAGAACAAAAACTAAATACACTTGAGATAGAAAAAAACAACTTCCTGAAGAGTTCTGTACCACTTAAATAGATATGGAAGTTGTCGTAAGAAAAGGGCTAGTTCACATAAACACCAACACGAAGCCACACACCCACTGCACCATAATTACTCTTCACTGCACCATCAACACACTAACCATAGCCACCGTTTTTGCTATGCGTTGTGGAGGTTCAAAGATACGCTCTCGCTACAAGAACTCCTTACGCATATAATTTTTATTCGGCTGTTGCTCAATGTCGTAGACTCACATAGAGATAGACTTCTACCCATATAAAAAAATACACCTACTGCAGCCTTAAACTCATTAATACTCTACACACATGAGATCCACTTCTACTATATATAAGGACCCACCTATGAAGACTCACTATTGATTGCAAGACCCCCACCTCAGCTGCGTTTCCACTGCACTTTGATTTCAAGATACCCAGGCAAGATTCACCCAAAAGTTCTTGATCCACACGCAACACTAATATATATGTTCAACTATTTACCACACCATCTTAGATTGCTGCAGATACACACATGCACTTGACCCACTGAATAATTAATTCACGTTAACTCTAAGCCACAAACACGTACGTCATCTCAAGTGTAACATACTCACATTTGTGATAGTCTTCTGCTGTGGATACCATATGTACACAAATCTCTCACACAATCAGAGTCCCACTTAAATTCAAACATGCAACAATCTCATCCTTTTAATTTCATCAATCCACAATTTTTAAATCCCACTACAATTAAGATTTTATATGTTCAATTAAAATTCCAAAACTAAATAAAAGATATATATAATATATCTTAACAATCTCCAACCACCAAATCATATATTGAAACCTTGAGTCTGCTACCTTCTCTAGTCACCTAAAAAATCACATTCTTCTTCTCCTTATCCAAGGCCTTAAATTGAAGTGATTGCTTATAGTCACTGACTGACTATAGTAACAATGACTACTAAAAAAATTGAAAGTAATATTCCTAGCCCAACGTACATACCTTTTGGCCATCCTTCAGTAGCAATTCCTACTCCAATGGAGACAATAACACACATAATAAGAATTATCAGTGTGAGATCATAAAGTGCTTCCCACACAAACATCCAAAAACACCTTGGAGGTTTCTCTGCATATTGGTTATGCCATAAATGTTCTGCTTGTTAGATATTTCCCTAAAGGACACCCCTGACTAAAAGACACAGAGACATTTGTTGTTAATCCCTCAATCCCACCACAAGTTTCCAAGCTCTTTTTTTCCTAGGTTCGAGCAAGTGATGTAAGTTCTTCTACTTCAGTTTTAGATGAAGATTAGAGATAGAATATAACCAATTGAGAATACAAAATAGTGAGGATTGAACAAAATGGTGAGTTTTATACATAGCTATAGGACTCACTTTTGTTTAAAAATAAGAATGCTACATCAGAGAAAAAAAGTGGGTCCTATTAATATGTAAGTTTTTTTAAAAAAAGTTACGTCAGCATTTAACTGATGAAAAGTAACCTCCAATATATTTTTCATCTACATAGGGTCTTCTTTGAACATTTTCTAAATATTAGGATTCAACTTGAGCCCCTCAAAACGTTAGGTTCAACTTAGATTTTGGTGTAGACGTTAGAGTTTAAAATGCACTTTTGGCCTATAAACTAATACTTACTCTTTTGGTTATTAGATAAAATAAGTATTGATCTATCCATAACAAGTATCATACATACTAACAAGCATACTAGGCCTAAATTCATGGACTAGTTTCAAAGCTTAAGAACTCTTCTCAGGTAAGAAAAGAAACTATGTGTTCTTGACATTCCAATTACATTATAGCCTAGTTTGGCTGCAACAAATGAAGACTGGAAGTCATATTAACATCATATTGAGGATGTTAAACAAGTTAAATATATGATATTGGCTAGCTTATCTCCTGACCTTTAGAAGCAACATAAAAAATAGATGCTCATACTATGATTATACATCTCAAACAGTTGTTTGGTGCACAAAATAAGGTGAAGAGTTATAAGACTTCTAGAGCATTATATCAATGCAAAATGAAATAAGGATCTTCAATTAAGTTACATGTACTAAAGATAATTTACAATATTGAAAAATTAGACCAATTGGGCTATGTCTGAACCATGAGTTAAGCATTGATTTGGTGCTTTAGTATCTCACTTCAAGCTTTGCACAATTTTTTATGAGATTTTATATGAACCAAAAAGATGTGTTATTTCTTAAATTATTGAATATTCTCAAGACTATAGAGGGTCGTCTTAAAAAGGAACAATTGCATTTTTATTGTGGATTCTTCTAAGAGCAAAAAAATGAACTCTAAGAAAAAACAAAAATTATAAGGCTTATGCTAAAATAACAAAGCCAAAAGATGGTGTCAAGAAGAACAATAATGATAAGGGCAAGTGTTGTCATTATAGAGTTGATAGACACTAAAAGAGGAACTGTAAAGCTTATGTTGCTAGCTTGAGAGATAAGAAGCTTAAGGAAGTTACTTCTTCAGGAATATTTATGATTGAGATCAATCTTTCTATTTATGTTCTACATTCTTGGGTACTAGATACTACATATGGTTCTTATATTCATAATAAGACATAAATGTTAACAAAGAGCATATCATTAAGGAAAGGTAAAGTGGACCTATGAGTTAGCAATAAAGTAAAAGTTGTTACATTAGCTATAAAAACTTGTATTTTAACTTTGACATCTGGCCTTAAACTAGAACTAGATAATTGTTATTAAGTTTTAGTCTTTTCTAAAAACATTATTTTTATTTCTTGTTTAGATTTGAATGGATTTGTCTTTATTATTAAGAATAAGAGTTGTTCTTTTTATAAAAGATGATGTATAGTGGATCTGAATGACTTACGAATGGTTTGTATAAATTAGATCTTAAAAAGTTAATCCTTAACATAAATAGCAAGAAAAGAACTTATATATTCAAATATATGTGACCCTATGCCTACTTGTGATAGAGGTAGATATTCATATTTCATTACATTCACAAATGATCATTCTATATATGGTTAAGTATAGTTATTGACATAAAAATCTAAATTATGTAAAAAAATCAAATAATTTAGACTTGAGTTGAGAAACAAAATAATAAGAGTATTAAGGCATTTAGATTTGATCAAGATGACGAATAATTAGACCATGAGTTTCTTAATTACCTAAAAGAGATAAGATTCTTTCACAATAGACTCCTCATAGTACTCCACAATATAATAGACTATCTAAGAGAAGAAATCATACTCTATTAGATATAGTACATTCTATGATGAGTAATGTAGTTCTTCCTATCTCATGTTGAAGATATGCCCTTAAAAGTGATACTTAACTTTTGAATAGAGTTTCATTTAAATCGACTGACAAGACTCCATATGAGATATAGAGTGGTAGTAGACCAAACTTGATACACCTAAAGATTTGGGGATGTGATGTGATGTGTCATAATTTTGCCCAATTTTTAGCATTGAAATTTTTTTATAATCTTATCTTAATATGTTCAAACTCTGTATTTTATTTATTTTGCAGGATAAAGATTAAAGATGCTATTTGACTGGGAAAAAGGATTAGGCTTTAATACAAATTTGAAAACTTAAATGGAGGAGCAAAATCAATTAAGGGAAAATCAAGAAAATTGAATAAAACGTTTTCTTTTATAGATTTGGATCATATTATTGTAATCAAATTAAAATCAGGAAAAAATAGTTGGGTATGAGCTTAGGCATGGCCAAATTCAATAGAAATTGCAATTTTCAAATTTGGAATTTGCAAGAGAAAAATGTGCTTAGAGTTACTAGAATCTTATATTGGCCAAATCCGGGTATAAATCAATGAAGTTATAATATGGAGGATCCAAGGAATCACATCCATAAGATTTTTCACATAAGTTTAAATGGCTATAAATAGACCATCTTCTAACTACATTTTTTAGCTTCTTAAAGCCCCCATTTTCCTCCTTTCTTTAGTAGATATTAAAGTAGTCTGTTTTAGATGATAGTCTTAAGAATAGCCATTGTTGATTAAGTCTTTTATTCTTGGTTGAAAGAATTAGAAGCCCTCTTGGATCTTTGAAGATTGGGAGGCAATTAGGTCTTATTGGGGACTATTTCATTTATTCATGTATTGAATTACTTTTCTATGCTTCTACTTTATGACTATTCTTGATTGATTTCTAATATGCATGATTAGTTTATTGATTGAAATAACCATTTTGCTTGATTAACATTTGAATATGTAAACAGTATTTAGCATTAACCAAGGGTTTGTTCATTACAATAATAAGATTTATGTACCACTTAAAACAACTATTCATCATAATTTGTTGCAAGAATTCCATACTTCTCCTGTGGATGGTCATTTAGGAATTAAAGTCAACTTGCCTCTTCTTGTAAATTCTTTTTCCTGGCCCGTACATCTTCATATGTCACCAAATTTGTTCAGTAGTGCAATATATGCCAACAAGAAAAATATTCTACTTAGAAACCTTATGGAAATCTCGAACCATTACCCATGCCAAATCAAGTATGGGAAGACATCTCCATGGACTTCATTACTCACTTACAAAACTTCCATGGTAAGTCAGTGATCTAGTTAATGGTTGATTGTTTGTCAAAATATACTCATTTCATTGCTTTGTTAGCAAAGTTCACTACCTACACCTTGGCTTTTATTTTTTTGGTAGAAATTTATCGCCTGCATAGTATTCCCAAAATTATTATCAATGATAAAGATAATTTTCATTAGCAATTTTTGGAAGGAGCCTTTTCATCTTAATGACATTACCTTATCTTACAATAGTGCATACTACCTATAATATGACGGTCAAACGAAGGTATTAAATCACACCTTTGAGATATACCTTCGATGTTTTTCTGGTGATAAACCACGACTATGGTACCTTCATCTTATAGAATATTGGCATAATTCTTCCTGCGACACTGCCATTGACATGTCTCCATTTCAGGCATTATATGGTCGTCCACCTCCTTCAATCCAATTAAATTTTTGACTCATCTACTGTGGTTGCACTTGATGCATCATTACAATAGAGACTGTTAGCAAAACTAAAAGCCAAACTATCTAAAGTTCATTATCTTATGCAACAATAAGTAAATCTTTATCATCAAGATTGCAACTTTGAACTTGGAGATTGGGTTTACCTTAAGCTTCAACACTATTGCTAGATTTTCATTCAACTGAGGCCCTCCCAGAAGTTGCTCATTGTGGATCGGAACTCCTTTTTTTACATACCTTTCAAATACTATTGCAAATGGTCAACTAGCTAGAAGTGATTTTTTTAAATATAAAATAATTAATGGAGTTATAAAAAAACACTGTACAAGGAGGAGGAGACCACATCTATCATCGCCCTATATACACCAAGCCAGTCCACAGCAAAACACATACCAGGCATATATCGCAAAAAACAAAAGGATCAAGAATAGTTGTCATATATGTCATCTAGCCCTCATACTTGGGGTCAGTCGTTTCTCCTCTTCCTAGCCATAATGCTTGCTCTATTCTCGTTCAAAATGTTGTACGCGATCTAATATTTATCAGTTTACCTATGTGTACAATCTGGAGTTCCTTTCTTTCCAAAGATAATAGATAGAATCAGCTTTAAACAATAAGGCATTTTCCTTATCCGGTTGTGTTCGATAAATATATCAGCTCAACGTGATTTGCTAGTCATACACCAAATTCTCAGTGACCACCATATGTTGGATACTACTCCAGACTGCTGATGCATACATACAAGAAAATAATAGATGGTTACGGTCTTTGTCAACTTCGTCAACTAAAAGTGTTTCCTATAAGATATTAGGTCATCACACCATCCATGCCCTAAATGGCTTACAAGAGTAACTTTTGATTCAATGAGACAAACAATAAGAAAGCGAAGCAACTTAGGAAAGTCTTAACCACTTAAGAGTTATTTATCCTTATTTTGACCTTGAGGGCAAGCTCATTCTCGATAGAAGCGGGTAACGATACATTTGGAATGGAAAATGGTGTTGGACCAATGGTGGTTGACAAAAATAATCCTACTTATGTTTTGATAATAATAAAATATATAAGAATTGGTTGAGAAATTTATTGCAGGAGTTC
>JANZLF010000108.1:0-14466 GCA_026546835.1 Erythroxylum foetidum
TATTTTATATTATTAATATTATTATCTTTTATATATATTTATTTTTATTATTATTTTAATATTTGTATATGAACTTATCATAAATAACTTTTCTGTCAGTTAGAAAAGTAAGGTTACATATTACTAGACCTTTCTAAACTTCATGTATGAACAAGACTCTCATTAAGTTATTATTATTGTTATTGTACTCTCTTTATGTCTCTTTTTTTTAATCTTAACTTTTATATTTTATTTTCTTTCTCTTTGTCTATTTCATTTATATGTTATTGGATCCTCAATAGTAAACAATTAATCTAGGTATGAAGGTGAAGAAACTACTCTAGTGGAATGAGACAGCTAACCTAAAACACAAATGCCTAAGAGTGATACAACTTATCTAATTAAGTGAATTAATTGCACCTTCAAAATATAATAGAGATACCAAATATATTATTATCCCTAGTAATTAAAAAAGTCTCTTATGAAAATTAAATCACCATTCAAAAACTTGATTAGAAAACTATAACCTAAATCATAATAGAATTGAACAATTCTCTCATTCCACCAAATTACATTTAGAGTTTAAAAACCAAATTTTTTTATAATTTTTACCAATTTTTCGTGTCAATGTATTTTAAAATCCAAATTCAATTATTGTGTTAAGTTGTTCAAGTGAGAATTTTTAGACACGTGACCATCAAATCTGTTTTTGAGATCATGTAATTGCTTATCCCGAGACCTTGTGGAACACCCACACTCAAGTGGACCATGAAGTGAACCTTGTAATTTGGTGAAAGACGAGCCAAATATTGTTATTGCAAATGATTCAATGTTCTATCAAATTATAGGTTTTGTTCAATTTTTATATATACTTCAATGCATTAAACTTGCACACGACTGAAGACAAAGAAGGATATTAATATCCACTTTGTATTTTAAAGAAATTATTTACGTTAACTCAAACTCTTTTGATTACATAGAAATGACATTTAAGTATACACCGAATAATGAATTGACCGGCCCATAACTTGACTCCCGACTCGACAGGTCACAGGCAAGTTAGGTCAAGTCAGAGTCCAGATCTTCTGTCTAATATTATGGTATCTTATTGTGTCCAACGAATCTAGCCATTTATTTATGTGAATCTCACATAAGTCTTGCGTGAGTCCCGCAAAATAAATGGTTGAGATTCTATTAGACAAAATAATATTAAATAGAGGATCTTTTCTCATAGCTAAACTCAACTTTATGTTTTTTAAAAAGAAATTAAAAAATATCATTTTTTACAAAATAATGTCAATTTGTTCCTATCATGTCACAAGCCAAGTTAGGCTGGACTGTCCGTGGCCACATCAACTGGGGCGGCCACTTTTGTCATCCTGCTACTATATTTACAACATTCATTATTCATATGCACATACACAAAATACATGGCATTGTGCATCCATCTGCGTCTTCAGTTAATCTCAAAGTACTGCAAAAATCAAGTCCCACGAATCTAGCTCCCAGATAATCCAATCTATTAACAAAAACTAAAAATACCCAGAAATATTTATCATCAACTGATATTATAAATCGAGCTCATGTATGCGTTTAGTTTGTACGGCAAAGTTACTAATGAACGCCAAAACCAAAGAGAAATGGCGTTACCAGCGAAAACCTCCATTAAAATTTTGCTATTGGCCCCCCATGAATCAGACAAGCACTGTTTGAAGCTTTGAGCTTCATAGCTTATCTGGGATTTTGAGAGCCAACCTTGTTCCCAAGACTAAACCCACACATATACATATCATTCAATTCAACTACCACAGAGCTAGTTTAGAAGAACTGAAACCCGACTTAACAAACCATCGCCAACCCAAAAGAAGCAGCGGATAGAGAGTTTTGTTCTTGATGAAATCAGAACCTGGTACAGTAGGTGCTAACTCAGTCTAACGGCGACTCATAAGGTATATATATAGTTGGGTTCGGTGTTAGCCCTAGCAGGATTGTCAAGAGGAACAGAGCTGACTGTCTTAATTTATCATATTTTGCATTTGGGTTAATTATATTTGGGGTTATTTAAATTTCGGCCCAATTAAGTAGTTGGACTTTGTTTGTAGGCCCAATGACAAGTTTGTCATAATTGCCCCAAATTAAAGCAAGTCTAGTCAAATTAGGAAAGTAAATCTCCCTAATCAAAATTGTAAATACAAAATAAGTATAAAGCTGAGCGCCTGAGCCTCATTTCATTCTCATGAAAGCTTAGAAAACTTAATTACCAAATCATAATTAGTATAATTATATTCAAAATTGGTAATTCTAATAATGGACTTTTCAATTAGATTAATAAGATTAGTACTTTGAGTACCTAAAAAATAAATGTACCTAACTTCTTCTATATCTATAGTTTTGAGGATAACATGTCTTTAATTTACAATGTCTACTATTAGAATTTTCTACATATACTTGGTAATGCAAGAGAAATATAGCTGTGATTACATAGTGGTATGTGGTATAAATGGAAGTGTTTATAATAACATTGCTAGAGATTTATTTATGAATGGTAATCTCAAAAGAAAAACATAAGTGCACCCATATACACTTGTCATATTTAGCATATGATCATTGAGGAAGAAATGGGACCCTTGTTAATGCAGATGAAGAACTTACTTCAAACATGATAGATACTATTTTTTCCTTCCTTTTCTGGAAAAAAAAATCCTAGACACAGTCTATAAAAAGGCACTAATGTAGAGGAATTTTGCAAACTAGACATACAATCCACTTGCGCAAAGCGAATCTGCAATGGAAGGAAAGAGTGTTAGGATTCTGATGAGCACCATTTTGGTGGTCTTACTATTAGGGTTTGTCGCCAACTGCAGAATGAGTTCTGCTCTTTCTCTGGACACCAATGAATGTTAGCAGAACTCCTTCTGCAGTTGGCGACAAACCCTAATAGTAAGACCACCAAAATGGTGCTCATCAAAATTGACACAGAAAATGTAATTTTTTATTACAATTTGTGTTCTTCAGATTGCCTTATTTCAACTTTCAATGATTATCAGATTAATTATGATGAATAAAATAGTTATGTAACACAACAATAATAAAATTTTCTTATGACGTCAGTCGAATTCATGACTTCATAATATTCCATATATCTTATTTAGCTTTTACTTTTCTTGTACGTTCTCTCCTGATAAAATGAATAGAACAAACAAATAATCAATGTTTAACACTTACGTTCAATTGCCCTAATACTAATGGCATAATAACATTGTCGATAATTCAATTAATTAAGCCTCCTTCAAAAATTCACATTTCACTATGATGAAGTTTGAAAATGAGGTATGAACACATCTAATTTAGTCACTCTCAATGAAACTTCATAAATATTAGTATAATAAACTTCTATTATTGAATCTTCCGACTACAAGCAACTTTGATATTAGTGCACTTCTTGAAACTCTTACAAGAACTTTGTCTGATTTTGGAGATGTGGTTTAACTTGTACAATAATTTGTTCTTCATTTCAGCGGCTTCCATTTCAAGCCTGCTTATAGCTTTAGGAGGTCGTGACTTCTAAACTATTCTAGATGCTCTAGACTTCTTCTTCATTTTTTTTCATTATAGAAGGTTGATTTATTCGAGTATAATCATCGATGAAGAGAATAAAATATCTTTTTTCCTCTAACACTTGTGATTCTTGATGGACCCAAATGTCTGAAGAGGAGTCTCAGCTCTTCAAGATGTTTTTTGAAAATCGAATCCTATGTATTTTACCATAAATGCATCCTTCATAGACTCTGTTTTTAGAAGAAATAGAAGGAAGCCCAAGAAGGATCAACACTGCTCTGAAACCACAGTTACATTTTGGGGACACAAAAGGGGAAGAGAAGGATTTGCACAAAAAAGAGTTCTATTGCTTTAGCTTGCTATTGCTTATAATGTTTTTTCTTCACTTTAGTGGTTTACATTTTAGGCCTCTTTATAGCCTTAGGAATTCGATAGTAAATTCCAAAATATTCTAGATATTTAGAATATTTTTCCTAGTATTTATTTTACCTCCTAATTTTTATCATTTCAGAGTTCATAATTAATTATGAGGGATATTTTTGTATAGGTAATTGCATAAACTTTTTAGATTAATTTGTTATACACTTTCATAGGCTTTCTAAATTAAATTTTAACAATCTCCTATGATAATAAGTTTACTGTGATATATTTTTAATTATAGTCTGAACTTTAAAAAATAGAAATAAAATGTCTAAATTTTTAAATTTTTTCAATTTTAGCTCGAACTTCAAAAAGTAACAATAAAATGCTTAAACTTTTAATTTGTTTCAATTATAACCCAACGTTAATATTTTCGTTAAGTTTGAAAATGACTTCAATTAAATTACGCAGCTATGACGATTTTACTGATGCAGTACGATGTAATATGAGAGTAGTTTGGAGCGTTAGAAGAATAAATAAAAGATAAATAACTAAGGATATTGGGAGAACAACAGATAACTCAGGCTAGAATTGAAGAAATTTTAAATATTAAATATTTTATTGTCATTTTTTGAAGTTTGAGTTAAAATTGAAAAAAATTGAAAATTTGGACATTTTATTGCTATTTTAAAAAGTTCGGACTATAATTAAAAATTTGATAAAAATTTAGGCTTTTTTTATGATTAACCCTAAAATATATAATGAATAAGCAAATAAATAATGATAGGACAATATAGTGCAAACTTTTGATGGAGCTTGATTATATGGTGGAAGCTGAAGAGTTGGCTAAGGTTGAGAGTGTCAGTTTGAGATTGATTTTTAAGATAGATTTTTTATTATTATTTGATGTAATGACCAATTGAGACATATTTTTTTACATTTTTGCAATTTAACATTTTGAAATGATTTTTTTATATCTTTCTTTTAAATTTTTTAGGTTCATTTGTATCCTTTTTCCTTGTTTTTTCTAGTGCTCCAAGACATAACTTTCTTAGCCGAAGGATGATTTTCTTTATGCTTATTAGCAGGCCAAAAAACTGGATTTCTTATAGACCCAAGCACTCTTACAAATCAAATAGTGAGTATGCACAAAAGAATCCAATTCAAAAAGCCCCAACAATAAAATAAAATGCTTATCAAAAGACAAAAGCTAATAGAAATTAATGAATTTAAGGTAATGAGCAAGACTAGCAATATAAAATAAAATTAAATTAATTCTTGTACTTTATAGAGATTTAACTCATTTATAAAATGAAATGACGGACCATTATTTGAAGGGTGAAGAAATTATCATTTATTTCATTTCATATAGTATGCTTTTTTTCTTAAATATTCTTCATTTGAATGATTGTGCAAAAATAAATTTGTAAATATTTACAGGTATTATATGATTTCAAATGCATTTTCTTTTATGTAGGGCTAAGCATAAATTGTCTAAATTATGAAGTTGGATCATACTAATTCATTAAAATCGTTAAACAAATAAATTCTTAGGGACCCTAGGGGTAGTCGAATTAGTAGAGTGGGAGGTATGAAGTCAAAAGGTTTTGTGTTTGAATCTCTCTACTTCCACTCTCTCGATCGAGCCTGTCTTATAAGGCTTGCCTAATACGAAATACCTAGTTGACATGATTTGAAGACTAATGTGTCAATCCGAAAGTTTACTAGTGCGCATCTAAAAAATAGCAGTTGTGAGTTCCTCCGTTTGTAATTGGTACACAATATAAACCATTGGTTTGATTTGATCTTTCTTTGTAAACTAGCCATGGCATGTAATAATAAGTTACCTTAAAGGTGTTTTTTTTATAGTTGAAACATTTTTAAGACATCTCATGAGAACAAAAAAAATAAAATAAAATAAATTACCTCAAAGATGTCATTAATTTTACCTAACTTCTTTATAGACTTTTGAGCATAACAATGATTTCAATTGACATCGCCTGCTATTAGAATTTTCTACATATACTTGGTAATGCCAGAATAATCTTGAAATAGCCTTTGTGATTTATAAATAGAAATATTTATAATACTTGTCAAATTTGTCCCCAACAAAAAACAAAAACACTTGGAGAGTCTATATGGACATAACGATGAGTATATATGAACAAGTACCAACAATGTTAAGAGACATACATATAGTATTATTGATGTATGTTATTAAACAAGAGAGTATTTATTAATGTTAAAAATCATTCTGTTCACAAAAAAATGACCAGAGAATATTTGTATTATGATGAAAAATATAATGAGCAAATCTATATATTTTTCCAATTTATTAATTATAGATGTATTAATTAACTTGTAAGTAAATAATTTAGAATTAGGATAACAAATTATATAATGTCTAATCCTTTATAATTTTTTTAATTTCATGCCAAACTTTTTAAGGTTTATAATTTAGTGACTAACATTTTAAGATTTGTATAAATTAGGTCAAAATGTTAGTTATTCTGATGTGATATATTCACTAAATGTCGCATGAATATTCATTGATCTATTAGCCACATTAGGATAAATAATATATTTGACTTGACTTGACTTCTACAAAATTTTATGGATGGCAATGGGACTAAATTAAGGTGCTTTCGATGGATCGACTCATAGGTCAAACTAAGCCTATATTAGTTCAAAGTTCAACTTTTTTAAAACAAAACGGCATTGGTTTACTTAGAAGAATTAGACTTCAGGTAAGTTCGGATTTAATTAAAAAATGTTATTTTTTATTTTTAATTTTAAAAAAATTAGCGGGATTGACTCATTGCCATCCCTACAAAATTTAAAAGGTCAATCTCTAAATTAAAAGCTTTAAAATTTGTAACTAAATTGAAAATTTTCAAATGATTTTACACTTAATGTAATTAATTGAATATGAATCACTATGCCGAAATATTCATTATATCATAAAAATTAAAGACGAGATTTAACTATACTTAAATTTTAAAAATAGATATGTTATAATAATTAGGAATAATAAATTCAAAAGTACTTAATCTTTTGAGATTTTTGCAATTCAGTCCCTAATTTTTTTAAACTTTTTAATTTAGTAACAAAATTTTCAATATTTGTATAATTTTGTCTTCAAAATTCGGATGTTTTTCTCTCTTTTTTTTTTAATGCGAAGCTTCTTCAGAACAATTGTTTGTTAATAAAAAAATCATTTTTATGATAAAAGCTGAGAATGACTTCTTTACAAAACCAGAAAGCCTGGGTAATTAAACAACTAATAACATCATCTGTCTTGTTAAGAAAGGCAAGTGATCAATTATCTGTTTTGATGGAACCTGATGTTGAGCAAAGGGAGTTAGTGATTAATCATCAAGTTGAACAATATAGAGTGTGTGAAGACTCCTTGTGCGCAGAAGTGTACAGGTTACGTACAAACCTGAGAGATCTTGGAGTTTCAGATTTACATCCTCTAGATTCTTAGAGTGAGGTTATAAAAGCTTAGGATTAATCTGACTAAACTAGAATATTTAACGTAATTAAAAAAAAAAGGCACGAAGTGGAGAGGCGTTACAAAGCACGTGACAGGCAGAATCCCGCCGTGACGTAGCGTGCAATCATTTTCAAGATTTCGCCGACAGCAACCACTCGTTTATCTACGCGTGTCCAACAGGTGGTGTCATTGAAGAACTAACTTAGCCCGTTATTCGGCTTTTAGTAATGACGTCTAACAAGGAACCCTGATCTTGCAATATATTACGGTTTAGCCATTACCGTCACATTCACAAACAAGCACGTGATCATTTAAAGTAGGATTTAAGGATGCCGGACAACAGCAACTAATGCAAACATGAACAGCCACTCAAAAGATGGATTACATTCCTTGAGTTTTACAGTATTTTATTTTTTCTTATAAATGTCAGCCATTTATTTATACAAAATTTATATTTATTTATACAAAATTTATATAAATAAATAATTAAAATTTATAAAATAAAATAAAATATCTTAGACAGAATCTGAACTCCCTCTAAGCAAAGTGAAAAGCAGAAGGAAAGTCTGCGTCTTTGGTTTCAGTATCTTGGGAAAAGGTTGAGGTAAGTCGGTGCGGAACCCACTTCCTTAAAAACTTATCTTCACACGGTTTCAGTTGCAGAATTTAACTTTCTGTAATCTTGGAGCTCAAGCATCTGTATATTATGTGTGTAGCTCTATATATGTAGTTCGTTCGTCCGTTTTGTATGGCAACAGTTTGCTTTGCGCGTTAAAACTGTGAAGCCACACACACATACATACACACACACACACACGAAGCTTTTAAAGAAGGAGAAGATAAGAGATACAGTGGAAAAACCATTGCTTCCCGCGTTTTCCATGTCCCAAATCTCACTAAACTCATGCGTGCAAGCTAATGCTTATAAATCTCGAAACTTTAGCCACCGCCACCACCACCCTTTCGCTTCATTTTCTTGGTTCTTAACGGTTTTGATTCTCTTTAAGCTTCTTCATTCTTGAATCACCTCAAGTTCTCTCTCTCTCTATCTCTATATATATATATTTATCTGTTTAGTTATTTATATATTTGCCTTACATCACTTTCCTTCTTTGCAAAGAACACTCCACCAATTAAGCTACCAGCCTCTGCCTTTAATCATTGAGTTGATTTGTTGGACAATATAAGAGTTTATATCCACATTTTCTATAGGTTTCAAAGTCTTTAACTTGCAAATCTCTATCGGGTCTTTGTTGTTTGTGGTCAGGTTTAATTCCTTGAAAATCCAGTTTTCCTATTGTGTTGTGGTGATCGTCATCTCTCGCATGCAGTTGTTTAAAATGATCATCAATAACTTGTGTTAAAGCTTCTGTCTCTTTTTATCTGACTGGTGTTCTGGTATAGGATCTGCTTGGAAGTTGTTATCCTGAAACCAACTTGTTGTTTTCTGGGTTTTTAAGGATTAAAAGGGTCCAAAGTGTCCGAGAA
Source organism: Erythroxylum foetidum (assembly GCA_026546835.1). Classification (NCBI taxonomy): domain Eukaryota; kingdom Viridiplantae; phylum Streptophyta; class Magnoliopsida; order Malpighiales; family Erythroxylaceae; genus Erythroxylum; species Erythroxylum foetidum. Next base: position 8,882 of record JANZLF010000108.1, read on the forward strand.
TTGAGAAAAGACTCAGAATTGAATCTGGTTTTCTCGATCGTTCTCTAGGATGGGAGGTCATGTGAGCAAGAACAAGCCAACAGAAGCGTCCTCTGCAATCCATATCAACGACAATAATTTACAGTATACGACAGAATTGAGCTCCTACGAAGCAGCTTGCAGGATCGACGAGGACTTGCAGTCCTTTGACACCACTCTCCATGCTCGCACAAAAAATGTTATCAATACTCTAGCTGTTGGCGTGGAAGTTAGAGCACTTTCATTCGATTCATTGAAGGAAGTCACTGAATGTCTTTTGGAGATGAATCAGGAGGTTGTAAAGGTGATCTTAGAGTGCAAGAAAGACATCTGGAAGAACCAAGAATTGTTCGAACTTGTGGAGGAGTACTTTGAGAATAGTTTGCAAACTCTAGATTTCTGCACAGCCTTAGAGAAGTGTCTGAAGCGTGCCCGCGATAGCCAGTTGCTTATACTTGTTGCCCTTCAACAGTTCGAAGAAGAAAGTGAAACCGGAGGTAACAGATTCGTGAAAACCTTGGAGGAGCTGAAGAACTTCAAAGCCGCCAGTGACCCTTTTACGGAGGAGTTCTTTCAGATCTTCCAATCTGTTTACAAGCAACAGATACTGATGCTTGAAAAGCTGCAACTTAAAAAGAACAAGCTTGACAAGAAACTCAAATGCATCCATGCCTGGAGAAAGGTATCAAGTATGATATTTGCTGCTACTTTTGCTGCTGTGCTCATTTGTTCGGTTGTGGCAGCTGCCATGGCAGCTCCTCCTGTGGCGGCAGCCCTTGCGGCTGCCACATCAATCCCATTAGGCTCCATGGGGAAGTGGATTGATTCTTTATGGAAGAATTATGAGAACGCACTCAAGGGTCAAAAGGAGCTAATAAGCACAATGCAAGTTGGTACTTACGTTGCTATAAAGGACTTGGACAGTATCAGGGTTCTTATTGACAGGCTTGAAATTGAGATTGAAGCTCTGATGCAAAATGCAGAGTTTGCAATTGAACACGATGCAGTGAAATTCGCTATACAAGAGATCAAGAAAAGGCTTGAAGTGTTCATGAAGAATGTGGAGGATTTGGGAGCACAGGCTGACACATGTAGCAGAGATATTCGAAGGGCAAGGACTGTGGTCCTGCAAAGGATCATCAAGCACACTAACAACTAAATGGATCACACAAACAATTCCTGCTTCCAAAACTTGCAGATGTTCATATTCCAGATTGTACAATTTCATGTTTTCAATTTATCATAATTACTATTTAAGTTGTTCCTCAAAGATTCTCTCTTGTTTTTGTACCATAAATATTCATCACATTAGATTGAAAGAAAGTTAATTTAAAGTGTTATTAGTGAAATGTTTAGCAAGATTTTGGATTCTTTAGTAAAATGTTTCATACATCTTAGAAAAACTCGAAGTTGGTCAAGAGACAAAAATATAGTTTCTTTCTCATCTTCAGCAGGCAAGTGGGGATTTTTTTTAAACCCAATGCCCTATTGCAAGTGAAAAATGTAACCTTATAAAAATGTAGAGATGGATGTTCTATAATTATGCATAGCTCTCCTAAGGAAGACAATAATTGACTGAAAACGAACAGAAAACGCTGTTTGAAGATCAAAATTCTGCATAAAATAATGTTCAGTTTAGCCGCAGGCGAATATGAATACAAAATTTAAAACCTGAAAAGGGCTCTCAGAAAGCTTAGAAATGGCATTGGACGAACATTGAGATAGGTTGCAGCGGACAGGTAGCAGCATACTAAGGACACATAAATTTTGAACCAAATTGAAGAGAAAATTGTAAGATATGTCAATATGCCAATCAAAAATATGACAGCAGAAAAATTTACAAGGCACTTCACTGTTGGGAGGTCCCCTTCTGTTCCTTCGTTAGGGAAATGACCATGGGAATAAAAATTTGAGAGGAGTTGGTCCTTGAGTTGGAATGCATCCATCAACCATCCTGAAAGCTCCTCCTCAGAAATTGGGATGTCATCAAGCATAATGCGCCTCACATGAATGTGAACTTCAGAAGGGTCTACACCAAAGACATTGTCCAACAAAGATGGGCACCGAGGTTTGTAGCCAATAGTCACATCATAAACTGCCATATAAACAACATTAGAAACAGATCATCAGAAGAATAAATGATAGGCAACTATACACGGGATTAAACCAGAATTAATTAGGGCATAACCCTGCAATCAAACATGTACGTCACATCATTTTTCATTGTATTTTAGAATACCAGAATCTGATGAATGTCTCGTGTGACAAACTAGTCCAGAAATGCAAACAAGGATCGATGCTAGTTCTCTAGTAAAAGAAATTTCCCACCATTCGAAGAAAACACTTTAGATTTTAAGTGCATTATCATTTTCTTCATGATTCATTTCCCCTGACATATTAATCATATGTTGAAAAGTGTTACTTGGCAATCTTGCATTATTTTCATCCTATTGGAAGGAAGGAACTTAAGCAGGAATTGCTGCCAAGTATTATTCTTATCACAAAATTTAGAACCTAGCAGCATTTTTGTGCCACAGAAATACTCTGTTACGTTGACAAAGGAAAAAGATTGTTGATCAAGAACCCTAGATTCTAAATTCTTCTCATTTTCCTTACGTCTATTTTTCAACCTTACTCCTAATTGATTTATTGTTATTTCCTACTTGGAATTAGCAGTAGCCAAATTTTAATAACAAAAATCATGAAGACCCACAGAGAATTTAATTTAAGCAGCAAAGCAGAAAAATACAGACTTCAACCTGCATCCAAAGAGGCCCTCAAATCCTCCAAGCAGGCACAAAATCCCTTGGTCTTTGGAAGCAACACATATTTCAGAGTCGGTAAACCACTATCAGCAGCATATTTTTGGCTCCGTATGCATTTCTGTTCACTGCATCATAGAAAGAAGAACCAAAAATTTGCGTGTGTTACTTCATTTCATAAGATGGAAAGATCCTTTGAAACACAGAGAAAAATTTCCTGTGTGAAGCAACTTGAGAAAAGAAAAAAGAGATAAAGGAAATTTTCAAGGGAAGATTATTACGTGAAATCTGTTCCTTCTGGGAAAAGAGCAAGCCAGAGAAGGTCCTGCCTATCCTTAAAACTTGCAAGCATTTGGCGCATGTTTGATTCATCAACCTCCCATCTCCTCTCAACTGGGATGAACTCTAAAATGTGGAACGCCCACCCAAATACAGGCAATTTCATTAAACTGCTCTTAAGCACATACTTTATGTATCCCAGACATCCTTTCCGCCATGCAAGATCCCATAAGTACATCCAGTCAACTTCAGTTCTGTGGTTTGCAATAAGCAAAACACGTTCCCTAGGTGGAACAGTTTCACCAGAAAAAATAACTTTGGTACTGTTTATTTTTTCAAAGAGGGAAGGCCACAATGCTAACCAAGCACCAAAGAAAAAGGACAATACTTTCCTGCTGTAATGTATGCTGAACAATCTGATGAAGACCGAACTCAAGAATCCAAAATACACTAACATCATAAATGCCGACAATATTAGGACCACTAAGCACACCACACCCCTGATTGCCCTTAATGGGGTCAAAGAATGATGCTTAGTTCCATCATCTGGATTTTGGGTTGCCCGAATTTCCATATGTTCATAAACTTGGTGAGTGAGCTCTCAATAACAAGTAGCTTCACTGATGTAGAACTAGCTGCTAAAAACTGAACCTAACTGGACGCCCAAATCTGGAAGTCCATCATCATTAATTGATGCTTTTATGTATACATCTAAGTCATTAGAGACCAACCACTAGCTCAACTCATGAAACATTGGAGGAGAAAAGCTCTGTGAAGAGAAAAGTAGTTTGATCAATGTGGAAAATGTTTACCATGAAGATGTCGGAACAAGATATTGACACAGACAGCAGACCAGAAAACAAATTAAACAAAATACCATTGGCTTAACCGAAAACTTAAAAAAAAAAAAACCCTAAAAACAATTCACAGAGACACCATTAGTTTAGAGAAAAAAACTAGTTCAAACCCCATTTCCGAATAAAAATAATCCTCAAGTCAACTAAGTCTAAGTTCCATTATCAATCCAAAACATATAACAAGATAACTCATTTATTAAACATGCAGTCAGTGACTACATAGATTCTGAATCTGACCATTTCTTACACATACAGTGATTACATAGATACTGAAAGATTCTGAATCTGACCATTTTTTACACATACAGTGACTACATACATACTGAATCTGATTTATGGATCTCATGAACCGCATATTTCCTTAATGTAAAGGGCAAATAGGTCAAATGTTGTGTTCACTTGCCAAGGAATATTCAAACTGAGCTATAGGGAAAAAAAAAGGAACAAGAAAGACAATGCTCAACTCAACATTAACAAGGTCATCATGAACACTGCTTACTTAAAAACTTCAACTTCTATTTGATCTGCAAAATCAGCTGTATCTTTAATTTTCAAGGCTACCAACAGATACAAACATTTAAAACAAGATGGAGAAAAAAAAAAAAAAGAAAGGAAGGAAAGAAGAAACCATAGAAGTTACATGAGTGTTCAGCTTTCGGCGATCCTAAGAAAGACAAGTCGGCGCCGGAGAATTCCCGAAACGACACTGCTGCTGCGGTGTATCTGTGCGTTTCAGACATAAAGAAAAATGTGGGAAAAATGCGGTGGTAAAGTTGGAGGAGGAGAGTACGGTTATCAATAAAGACTCACTGTTGCCTGAAATTACGTTAATCTGCCACCACCCTTTTTGTTCTCTCTTAGTTAAACTGACAGGCTAGTTTGGGAATTTGGAGATCGACTGTGAAAAGAATTTTCTTTAAAAAAATAATGATTTTTATTTTTTTTATAGTTTTTAAAGTAATTTCCTTTTATTAAATTTATTTAAAAATAATTACGAAATGAATTAATCAAATATAATGTATATAATAATTCAACCCAACTTTTATAGCTAAACTAATTAAATCATACTCAAATTAATAATTTAAATTAATTATAATAAATTATTAATTTTAAGTCAAATTTAATTAGGAAAGATCTTTATTAAATTTTTTATATGCTATAAAATATTAATGTTTAACTTTAAATGTCATAAATTTATTTTGTACTACCCAAGCTATGATAAATACACGTCAAATTTTATCCACACATTTATATGGACCGAAACAAGAGATATGTCATTTGATTTTGCTCTCATGGAATGTGGACCCTGTACTTGATAGGCCCAAAAAAATTAAGAAGTTAATTGTAAGCCTTGTACTGCTAAGTGGGTCTAAACTTATAGTTTTGATTAATATTGAAACAACTTACATGAAAATTGAGGGGAAATAAACAATTTTTGAATATTTTTATTTGCTTTTATACAAAAAATTATAAATTCTTAAATACTTTCATAAATTCTAAAAATAATAAATTAGAATCCTAATCAAATAGAAAACAGATTTTTAAGATAATATTTAACAGCTAAAAACATTGAATAAATTAAAATTTTAAAAACCGATGAGATAAAATATTTAGTATTTAAAAGATTCAACCGGTATTAAATCGTCGTAAAGTTGGTTACAAATTGAAT
>JANZLF010000108.1:31241-46790 GCA_026546835.1 Erythroxylum foetidum
ACAAGTATAATGCAGCCTACTTCGAGAGGGCTGCTCTCTCCAGCCTAAGGCTCACTGTATTTGCTTAGTATCTTCCTAGTATTTTCCTTCCTATTCCTCCCAATCATTACCTTATTTATACTGACTGACTTCTTATGTCAGCCATGTAACCAACTCCTATTCTCTCTCCTCCCCTTGTGAACATAATATCGGACTAATAACAGAAAGTAGTACCTTACTCCCTTGTATAATAATAGGGGTCTAACAGTGTTCCACCTGTGCTTCGATTAATCTATTTATACATAGTTTATTAAACTTAGCAGGACCGAGTCTCTTGTTCAATGAACAAGTTCAATTCATGTTTGTCTTCTTTTACCTACATAGACAGTCTGGGGAAATCAAACATATTAAAGAAAGCTACCACTTCAAATATCAACGCAAGAGTTGTCTCCACACCATTTCGAAAGGTCACCTCAAACAAAGCTATAAAAACAACCAAGCTTCCATTTCGCACAGAACGTGATCGAAACTTGAAACCAAGCCTCGCCTTCTCTGAAAGCTATGATTCTCAGCACTTGCTCTCTTAGGTCTACGGCTACTACAGTCTCCTCTAGTGGTATGAATATTCCCTTCTTTTTTCCAATTTCTTGTCTTTTTACAGAGAACTTGCTCTTACCCCTACGTCATCCTTTACTGTTCAAAGGGATCATGGGCTGTGATGCAAAAGATCTGCCTAAGAATTGCATAGTTCGAAGTGTTGGTCTAAGACTCCTGCATCAACAAGCCAAGGAGCTTTCATTTGTCAGGAGAAATGGATCGTCTCTTCAGTTTGTCTGCAGAAATCGAGAATCTTTCGGTAAGTGAACTTCAGAAAAGCATCCTGGCTTTTTTTATTTTGTGGGTGCTATGGTTTGATCTTTGTGTAATCAAAGGCACTGGCAGGAACAGAAGTTTACAAGTTAGTGCATTTACTGAACAGCAAGAAGCTCTGGTAGTCCAGTCATGGAATTCAATGAAGAAGAATGCTGGAGAATTGGGTTTAAAGTTCTTCTTGAAGTAATCATCCGTTAATCCTTTGTTTATTAAGAGCAAATTTGAGAAAAGATATGTTCTCCAGCAACCTGTTTAACCATATGATGTATTTTACAGAATCTTCGAGATCGCACCGTCTGCAAAAAATTTGTTCAGGTTTCTGAGAGATTCAGATGTTCCTCTAGAGCAGAATCCAAAGCTTAAACCACATGCCACAACAGTGTTCGTCATGGTTAGCCTTATCTTTTTGCTCTTATTCATGTCTGTTTCTTTCTTTTACAAGCTTTTATTAACATTTCATCTTGCAGACCTGTGAATCAGCAGTTCAACTCAGGAAATCTGGCAAGGTTACTGTAAAAGACTCCACTCTGAAAGACTTAGGAGCAACCCATTTCAAGTATGGAGTTGCCAATGAACATTTCGAGGTGAAAATTCCGACATTTGTTTACTAAATGTTTGTGTTCATCATGAAAACTGCTTCTTTTTTCAATTGATCTGTCAAGTTTAAATCTCTACTCACATATGAATATGGTCGACAGGTGACAAAGTTTGCATTACTGGAAACTATAAAAGAAGCAATACCGGAAATGTGGTCTCCTGAAATGAAGGGTGCATGGGCAGAAGCATATGATCAGTTGGCAGCTGCCATTAAAGCTGAAATGAATCCTCCTTCAGAGTCACCATAAAATCGCAAGCATTATCTGAGTTCATTTAATGATTTTGTAAAACAATGTTTGTGATATTTTCTCTTTTCTAGTGTCATTTCATATGTATCCAAGTAATAAATTTAGTATTGTAATATTCTTTTTTTTCATTTAATTTAATAAACAATGAAATTATTGAGATAGCAATAGGCCAGCCCTACTAATTTTTTAATAAAAATTTTAAAATTAAAAATACAAAAATAATATTTTTTAATTAAATAAAAATAGAGGTATGTTAAATTTCATAATGATATATTTTAATAAGAATTTATACTTCCAAGATCTAACATTATTCACTTCATGTCTGTTTCTCTAAGTCAAACTCTCATCGACTCAATTGAAATGGCCAAGTTGCTATAAAACGAACAATCTAAGTCCCTGGTTTAGCTACAGTTTATAAGCAGCCTAGCCCCTGGTTTTGTACACGGTAAAGTCTTAAAGTCTAACTACTGGCCAGCTGTTATCTATTCGTATATTAATAATAATAGATGATCAGATAATGATATTCACCCAATCGGGTTTTTAAAATTTTTAATTTTTAATTTTTAAAATTTTAAGAAATTTTCTTATATTTTAATTTTTAGAGAAAATTTTTCTTTTAAATTTTGATTAAATAATAATAAAATATATACAATATAAATATCGCAGGTGAAATAATTTAATACTTTTTAGACGACGATCCAACATAACTCTTAAATCAAATTAAACTAATTAAAATCGACTTAAACTAATAATTTGTTATAATTATCTTAAATTATTAAAAATTACTAAAATTAATGTTTGGAGTCCATCATGGATGAGTTTACTGCTCTCATCTAAATTTGGCTCACCTTCTTCATTCATCTAACAACTTTAAGAATATCTAATCTTTGGGATTTGGTTAGATGGTAATCCATCAATCTTTCAATTGCCCAGAGACTTCAACCATTAAAAGCTTAGCTATTGAATGGTTAGAGGTTTTTAATTGGGTCCTATAAGCATTATTTGTAATACGTAGTGTGAGTTTTATTACATATCTCGAATCTACATGAAAGGATAAAAAATGAAGGTAATATGGAATACTCAGATTTTGGTTCCATCTCTGATTCTGATGCCGATTCCGAGCTCTAAACATTTCCGAATCTTCCGAGACCTTTTGTATAAAGTGCTCACCGACTCACGGGTTAGGCCTTTTTACAGTTTCTTTAAAACACGAGCTTCCCTAACAGGTCAGAAATTTCTTATGCTCGTGAATGATATATGAGTAACTGCATGAGACCTTAACTTTTATATAGCTTCCATATCGGGCTTCCCCATCACAAGGTCGATATGGACCCGATCCACACTAATCGGGACCCATTTTCTATCCGAATTTTGGCCCATTAATTTAGATCATTTATTAGGCCACTTTATTATCTTTATCTGGATCAAATGATGCAACTTAATTGATAATTTATTTAAAAACCAAACTTGCAATTAATGTTGTCCAACTATCAACTCTCATGACACTACAATTTTTGGGTGAATAGCTCACTTGAGCAACAACTTTCCTCCATTTAATGCTTTTATGCACATCTCAAAATTTTATGTAAGGCCAATATCTTTAGGCAGAATAACCAAACATAAAATCGGAGACATCCCCCAACATGCAAGCAGAAAAATTCAGAATATTGACTTGAAAGGCCACTTTGATGACTACATTCTCATTAGCATCCAAAAAGTCCATAATCACAAGGGATACATTTTTATGTCATCCTCACATTGTTTATGGGCATATCGTATGTGACAATGTAATCTCAATAAATGCAAAAATCCAAATGCACAGTCTCAATGTCACACACACGTGCTGAAAACATTCTCCGAAAACTTCATTCGCGACTTTCGTAAAAGAAAAATCTCAGTAGAGTGACTATCGTGTGTCACTAGATACTGAAGGACCTCTTGAGACACAACAACCTCATGTATCTCCCTTATAGCAAGTTAATAGCACTAAAATTCACTAAAAAATAGTTTCAGAATGTCTCAATTCCTTTTTTGATTGATTATCATGCAATCTCGAACACTGAAAATGAGATCTGAGATATAAGAACCTCATGTATCTCCCTTATACGATGTCTGAAACATGAAAATTCAATCGAAATCAGATCCAAAATGCCTTAACTCCTTTTCTGAAGTTAAACTTTAATTTATTACTAATGTAATAAATCCAGAAAAATAGTAAAACGTTACTTTATAAATTTTCCAAACCTGAAAATTGTCCCAAAATACCCCAAGATACTTTTACGGGAAATCTAGAATTTCTGGGATTTTTTTTGGTAACTATAGCTGATCGTACGACTGACATCAGTATGACGTCAACCGCCAACGTCATTGCTGACGTCAGTGCTCGTCAACGAAGGGCACGTGTGCATCTAGACGTGCCCCACATGCGTCTGACGCGTGCAAGGCATTCACTCCCACGTGGACACGCGTGGTCACTGTGTGGCGCGTGCATTGTACTTGCTGACACGTGTTGCTCATCCATCGGCGCCACGTGTTCAAAACATGGACGATCCTGATGGGCACGTGCCTTGCACGTGCTTGCAGTTTCACACGAGTGGGGACGCGGGGCGTGCACGTGCGACACGTGTCCTTCACCAGTTGGAGTCACGTGTCCGTGCGCGATTGATGTATACGCCTCACGCGCCGATAGTATGCGAGCCCTCGCACCAGCTACAGTGGAGTCAGGCACGTGACCCATTTTTGGCATCCCGGGAGCTTTTTTTGTTCCATTTGGCCCGTTTTTAACCCGTTTTCATAGCTAACCTTATGTATACCTCTTTTACGTAATTATATACGTAAAAAAATTTAAAAATGAATCAAAAATCAAGGAAAACCAAATGAGATGAAAAATTGAAAAATCTTCATTTTCGACAATCCGATCAAGTAACCACTCTGATACCACATGTAATACGTAGTGTGAGCCTTATTACGTATCCCGGATCTAAATGAAATGATAAAAAAAGAAGGTAATGCAGAATATCTGGATTTTGATTCCATCTCTGATTCCGATGCCGATTCTGAGCTTCAAACATCTTCGAATCTCCTAGAACCTTTTGTGGAAAGTGCTCACCAACTCACAAGCTAGGTCTTTTTACAGTTTTCTCAAAACACGAGCTTCCCTAACGGATCAGGAATTCCTTATGCTCGTGAATGATATATGACTAACTGCATGAGACCTTAACCTTTATATAGCTTCCATATCGGACTTCCCCATCACAAGGTTGATATGGACCCGGTCCATACTAATGGGGGCCCATTTTCTATTCAAACTTTGACCCATTAATCTAAATCATTTATTGGGTCACTTTATTATATTTGTCTGGATCAAATGACGCAACTTAACCGATAATTTATTTAAAAATCAAAATTGCAATTAATGTTTTCCAACTTTATGAAACATGGACAAAATTGTCCCTAAGGACAAAAATGTCTAACAATATTGGTCATTGCCATTTGTCGAACCACATTCAAAATGTTGTATTCAGACATGCCATCAATATTTCATTCATAGACAGAGGAAACAGAATACCTATAGTATTGGATTTTGTTAGATTAGTTTGTAAAGACAAGGTTTCACCTTTTTGATTATAGATTAGGGATTTAGAGGCAAATGCAATGTTGATGGCTTCGTAATAAATTTTGTAAATCAAGACTATACAAATCCTATGCTCATTTTGTAATTATGGGTTTTGATTTACAAGACTAAGGAATCTAAGTTATTTTTGTCCTTAAGAAAAATCGATTGATTTAGATAACAATCAAATGATACAAGACCAGTGCAAAGACTAGACCCTACAAAACTTAACAGGGAATCCTGACCTAACATCTCTTAAAACCATTAAAATAGAGGTGCTTAATCCTTCTTTCATAAGGGACTTTACCCTCACTTACATTAATCCTATATGGATGTATATTTTTCTTTGTGTTTATTCACAAAGCTTTAGGTCAATAAATGGATGGTTTCAAAGGGTTTTAACAAATGAATATCACATTCTTTAGTTTTACCACTGTAATCCATTTTGTTGGAAAAGTTTAAATTTTGATTGTTGGTAAATTTGATCTATTTCTTTGTTATTCACGATCTTATCATTGGTACTAGAGGCGGATACAATAAAGATAGATTTAGATCTCATAAAGAAATCTATTTTTTCTAAGAATATCAAATCCCTCAGTTATGAATAGGCTAAGCCAACGAACTTACATGCCTTATTTGGGATCAAACTGTTGGCACTACTTACCCTTGGTGAACAGAAATCAGTAATCTTAAAACAATAGATTCCTAGGATTCTAAATTGTTGTTGTTTCAAAATATCTATTTCTTTTTCTAACCTCTTGTAAATGGATTTTTTAAATCTAATATACAATATGACATGAATAAAGCGTTAAAAACAAATATTAAATAAGGTAAATATGAAAAAATATTAAAACAAATTAAAATAAATAAGAATGAGTATTGAATATCATAATATGATGGGTAGTAGAATGAACCACTATAAGTTATAACATTTAATACTAATAACATCACAAATATTGACGCAAATAAATAATATTATTGTTGGGATATGGAGCCCAATAATATATTTGGATCAGTTATTAGAGGGCAGTTATGTCTTTTGTACTCTCCTAGGTATATAAATACGTTCTATTCACCTAGTGTACCGATGTCAAAAACATTTACAGTGAAATAAAACCCTGGCCACTCGTGGACGTAGCCAAAAAACATTGGTGAACCACGTAAAAATGTGTGTGTTTGTTATTTCCACACTTGTTCTTTGATTATTGTGATTGATCGTTCATAACAACTGGTATTAAAGCTTTGTTTGTATCACAACAATCTAAAAAAATGAAATGCGTGAAGGTTCAAATTAAGAAATTCGATAGAACTGATTTTGGTCTCTGGAAGATGCAAATGGAGGATACAAACCAGAAACCTCCACAAACCCTTTTTAGGGAAGAAACCAGAAACCATGAAACAAGAGGTTTGGGATCTGAAAGATTGGTAGGCGCTAAGGTTGATTCGTTTATCATTAGCAAGGAACGTTGCCTTCAACATCGTAAAGGAGACAAATGACTGAAGGAGTACTAAAGACTCTAGCAAATATGTATAAAAAATTGTCAGCCATTAATAAAGTATATTTGATGCGTCGTTTGTTTAATCTGGAGATGTCTAAAAGTGGATCTGTCGCAGATCATATTAACAAATTTAATATGATTATCAGTCAATTAAGCTCTGTTGATATTAATTTTGATGATGACATTAGAGCCCTAATTTTGATGTCCTCTCTACCTGAGTCATGGGATACTGTTATTTCCACAATTAGCAGTTCGCATGGGTCTGAGAAGCTAAAGTTTGATGAAGTCTGAGATATTGTCTTAAGCGATAGCATTTGCAAAAGGGAAATCAGGGAATCATCTGATAACGCACTCAATGTCGAGAGAAGGGGCGGGAGAAAGTCGAAGGGAGGCCATAGTAAATATGGTCGATCGAAATAAAAAGGTAGGGAAAATCTCAAGGAAGAAACAAGGTCTCTTATTGGGGCTGTGGTGGAAAAGGACACTTCAATATGGACTGCCCTAAACCAAGAAGAAGAAAGGCCAGAAAAATAATAAGCCTTATGAAGATGATGATTATATACATTATGCTGAAGACATTGGTGACACCTTAATTCTTGGTGTGGATAGTCCGGTTGACTCCTAGATACTTGATTTCGGTGCATCATTCCACTGTTATCCTAGCAGAGAGTTATTCCATATTTTCAAGTATAGAAATTTTGGGAAGGTTTATCTTGCTAATAATAAATCTTTGGAGATTGTTAAAAAGGGGGATGTGTGTATCCAGACCTCAGGTGGGAGTAAATGGAAGCCGCAAGATATTAGATGTATTCCTGACTTGAAGAAGAATCTGATTTCTATTGGTCAGTTGGACAACACAGGTTATAGGGTAGTTTCGGGGAGAGTTCCTGGAAAATTATGAAGGGAGCTATGGTAATAGCACGGGGCACAAAATCTGGAACTTTATACACTACCACAGTGTGTTCAAACATGGTTGTTATAGTTGAAAGTACATCGAGCTCGACTCAGTGGCACAACAGTTAAGACACATGAGTCAGAAGGGGATGAAGATGCTAGCTTCAAAGTGGTATCTGAAAGGTTTGAAATTTGTTGATATGGGTTTTTGTGAGAGTTGTGTTATGGAAAAACAGAAACGAGTCAGTTTCATAAAGGCTAGCAGAGAACCAAAGGTAGAACGGTTAGACCTAGTACATATAGACGTGTGGGGGTCATCTCCAGTCTCCTCTCTTGGTGGTTCGAGATACTAGTTTAACTTCATTGATGACTTCAGCAGGAAGGTATGGGTTTACTTTCTAAAACATAAGTCATATGTGTTTGTTACCTTTAAGAGGTGAAAGGTCGGAGTTGAAAATCAGAATAGGCTGAAGATCAAATGCCTAAGGTATGATAATGATGGAGAGTATGATTCTACAGAATTCAAGAAGTTTTGTGTTGATGAGGGAATTAGGTGCACCAGGGTAGTTCCTGGTAAGGTAAGACAGAATGAGATTATTGAAAGGATGAACAGAATGTTGAAAGAGCGGGCAAGAAGCATGAGACTACATGCTGAGCTGTCAAAAACGTTTTGACAGATAAAATGAGCACAATAACGTACTTGATAAATAGAGGACCTTCAGTTCTTTTAGGTTTCAAGATGCTAGAAGAGGTTTGGTTCAATAAGGAGGTCAAGTTTACTCACCTGTGGAATTTTGAGTGTGTTGCCTATGTTTATGTTGATCCAGAGAAGAGAGACAAGCTTGATGCAAAGGCTTTGAAGTGTTATTTCATTGGGTATGGTTCAGATTAGTTTGGATATAGATTTTGGGATGACAAGAATAGGAAGATCTTGAGACATTGTGATGTGACATTTGATGAGAATGTTTTGTATAAGGACAAGTTTGGGGTACGATTTGAAGAAGTTGAAGAAGTTGGAGCTGAGGTTGAGTTGCAGGAAATTTCACATTGTGATGTTACAATAAGACCACAGGAAAATCCAGAAATTATTGTTGCAACTAGAATAGAAGCCAGTCACATTTGAGCTAGTGTTGAGGAGATCTACCAGAGTTACCAGGTCACCAGAAAGGAATTCACCATCCTCGCATTATTTGTTGTTGACTGATGGAGAGGAAACAGAATCCTTTGATGATGCTTTGCAAGTGAAGGATTCATTCAAATGAGAGCAAGTCATGGATGATGAGATATGGTCACTTGAGAAGAATGATACTTGGGAGTTAACTAAGTTGCCTGCAGGGAAGAAAGCTCTGTTGAACAAGTGGGTCTACAGAATCAAGAATGAAACTGATGGTACAGTTAGATTCAAGGCTCAATTGGTGGTTAAGGGATATTCAAAAAGGAAAGGTATTGAATACATTAAAATATTCTCTTCTATTGTGAAGCTAATCATAATCAGAATTTTGTTAACTATTGTTACAACACAGGACTTGCAGCTTGAGTAGATGGATATAAAAACATCATTTTTTACATGGAGATCTGGAGGAAGAAATCTATATACAGCCACCTGAGGGATATAAGGTCCCTGGTAAGGAACACATGGTGTGTAAGCTCAAGAGGAGCTTATGTGGATTGAAGCAGGCTCCAAGGCAATGGTACAAGAAGTTTAACTCTTTTATGTTTAGAAACGATTTTCACATAAGTGAAAAGGATCAGTATTGTTACATCAAGAAGTTTATTGACTCATTTGTTATTTTACTCTTGTATATGGAATATACGTTGATTGTAGGTTCAAGTATGGAGGAGATAGATAATCTTAAAGGGAGACTATCATCCGAGTTTGAGATGAAAGGTTTGGGTACATCAAAGCAGATTCTAGGGATAACGATTTCTCGAGACCGGTCTGATAAAATTCTAAATCTGTTCCAAGAGCAATACATTGAAAAGGTGTTGTCCAGGTTTAGAGTTGATGATGCTAAGCTCAAGAGCACGCCTTTGGCTAACCATCTCAAATTTGTCAAAGGAGCAATCACCTAAGATAGTTGAGGAACAGAAGCATATGGCAAAAGTCCCTTATGCTTCTACAGTTGGAAGTTTGATGTATACTATACATGGTCTGCACTAGGCCTGATATAACACATACAGTGGGAGCTGTGAGCAGATACATGTCAAATTCAGGGAAAGAGCATTGGGAAGTTGTGAAGTGACTTATGAGATACTTGAAAGGAATAGTTAGTACCTCACTTTATTACGGGAATGGTAAGGTAGTATTAGAGGGTTTTGTTGATGTTGATCTTAGTGAAGATGTGGATTCAAGCAAGAGTACATCCGGGTATATCTACACTATAAATGGGATAGCAGTGAGCTAACTGTCTAAACTTCGGAAGTGTCTCTATGCCATCTACAGAGGCTGAATATATTGCAATAACTGGAGTTGGTAAGGAGATGATATAATTGACTGATTACTTAGAAGAGTTGGGCAAAAAGCAACATAACAAGGTTCTCTTCACTTATAATCAGAGTGTCATACAGCTAGTGAAGAACCTAGTGTATCATTTTAAAACTAATCACATCCGGCTTAGGTACCATTTCACTCGCAGTCTGGTGGAAGAAGATGAGATGTGTTTGAAGAAGACTAATGGTGCTAAGAATACAACAGACACGTGACTAAAGGTGTTGGTGCTGGGAAACTGGGACTGTGCAAGGCCTCAGTTGGTCTTCTACCATAGTCTGGGAGATGTTGCGGCTAAGTGAGTTTGTTGGGTACACTGGCATGGAGAATGAAGATGGTTGGGTTGACTGGATTAGTCTCCAAGTGGGAAAATTGTTGAGATATGAAGCCTGATAATATATTTAGATCAGTTATTAGAGGGCAGTTATGTCTTTTGTATTCTCTTAGGCATATAAATATGTTCTATTATCTTAGTATACTGATGTCGAAAATATTCACAGTAAAATAAAACCCTAACCGCTCGTAGACGTAGTCAAAAAATATTGGTAAATTACGTAAATCTGTGTGTGTTATTTTCACACTTGTTCTTTGATTATTGTGATTGATCGTTCATAACAATTATACCTTAATGGGCGACAAAGCCAATCACTACAAGATACAATATGCATATATAAAGAATAAATATTAAATATTAAAGAAAATATAAAAGCTTGACGGGCAACAAAGCCAATCTACTTTAAGATGTTCATAAACAAGAGTAAATAAGTGCAAAGGCAAATAAACTTACGTTAAGGCTCACGTTAAACTTTCAAATACTGGTTACTTCTATCATGTAGGACTTAGTAGGGGCAATTGATGGTAGGGCAGTTAATTGCATGTCATTATGTTTTTTACATGTTAAGAGATTACCTATGGTATCTCTTGCTTATTTACCAAAAAAAACTTTCAAATAAATATAGCTTAAAACATGTGAAGCATTACAAAGATTTTGGGGTTTTAAGAAGAAAATAATGTTAGAAATCAAACTCTCATTCTCTTTTACATGTGTAGTTCTAAATGTATGGCTTCAAATAATTCCTTATTATCTAAGAATTGTAGTTACTTAATAAGTAAGAGTCATAGGAGTAGTAAAGTTTGATTTGTCAACCTTTGAGTCAAAGACACATGTTCCTTCATTTAATGCTCCTCTCCCTCTTATGTCGGTCTATACATGCCTTTATATAAAGGCTAGTGCACTTTTGTACCGAGTTCTTAAAAAGGTGAATAATAAAGAGAGTGTAGCATTATATTACAAATGAGAAACGTCAGAGAAAAAAAGAGCCGTAGCTCTTGCAAGAAAGAAAAATTTTGTAGAATTTATTTGGAGCTCATCAAGCTTCCAACAAAGAAAAGGAAAAGAAAGCTTTGATACAAAGGTTTTGGCTTAAATAAAGCGTTTGTTACAAACAATAAAGCTTAATTTGTGAGAAGTTTTAGCTTTAAGGCTTTAGTTTTGGTTTTTGGGAGGCTTTAAGCACCAGACTAAGGCTTTGAAGAGGAAAGGGAGACGACCAAGCATGTTTCTAAGCTTGAAAGATGAAGAATTTAGAAGAGGAACTTGAAGAAGAAAGCTTGCTTCTTTTATTTTGAACTTACTCTTTATATAGATTCATTTTTTCCTTTTTGTCTTTGCAACCTTCAAAGAAAACAGTTGGAAATCACCAAAGATAAATCAGTTCCACCAAATTCATTTAAGCTGCAATGTTCTTTTAGGTATGAAATACATTTTTATATAACAAAGCTTGAAACTAAGAAAAAAGTATTGCTATCTAAAGAGGAACGTATCTGTTCTAGACTTGTAATCTAGATCGATTACTGATCGCGATACCCCGCCGGAATATGCTCATTAACAGTGTCAGATTGATCTGAATACTCGAATACCGGTGATTTCCCACATGGAATTTGCTTGTATTTTTCCATGAAAATGAACTCTTTGCGTTCAAAGGACACACCATGACATGAGATTGATGATGATCAGCCAGAGCTGCATTGGCTTTAATAGCAAGTACGCATAGTTCTTGAAGAGATAGACGTGCATGGAACTTAGCTAGTGGCATGAGGAAGTAGATTTGACCTAGTTGTAGCGCTTCATCATTTGGCACAGGAGGCAAGTGACAGTTGATGTCCATAGACTCTGAGCTGCAGAGAAAGCACGTGGGGTTCTGTGAGAGCACAAAGCTGGCCTTCAATGGTTGCTTGAACTCTTCTAACTCACCATCTATGTGAATCACTTTGGCCGTCAAGGAGGTGTTTAGACAACCACCACCATCTATCCTTCTCGTGTTTTGATGCACTGCACAGTTACCCATTTTGACAGAGGGAGCGAATAGAGATAGGCAAGAAAGAGATGCCATGTGTGGTATATATAGTTCTTTCTTATGCTTAATTTTAAAGAAAAATTGATACCTACATAATTGAATTCACTAGTAAGATCTCTAATTCCACTTCTTCGAGGTGGAACCTGAAGCAGTACTGAGAAAGGGACTATTGATGTAAGTTGTCTCCCACCACCTCAACAAATTGGAAATGTAAACAATGACCAATTGACCATTACTGATACTATCGGTGTGTATGGTTAATTCCTCCACAGATAAGTAGGAAGATGTTACGATCTTTCTCACAGGATTACATCAACCAAAAGGCCTAACATTTTATCGATCGAAACCAGAAATTTTCTGCCAACTTGCTACACAGAACATTCGGTGCTGCTGTAACCTTGTCTTTCACAATCTAAGCGTACCTAATCCCACATATGACTCACATTTACAAGTTACCTAATTGTGGTTGATTGCTTATGGACATGACTAACACTGGAAGCATTTTTGTATGCAATTATTACATTTAATGAGTGTTTAAAAATCAGATTAAAAGTTAAATTGTTAAGATAAAAATTTAAGGTTTAAAAGATTCAACTGGTATTAAATCGTCATAGAATTGACTAAAGACTAAATAAAATTAAAGAATTTAAAATATGATTGAAAAATATTGTCTTTATTTATCGAAAAATTTGAAGTTTAATTGAAAAAAAAAATTGTTAAATAAAAATTAATCGATTTGTTTTAATTTATAAAAATTTATTAATTTACGAAAATTAAAGAATTAATTAATTAATAGATTGATTTCAACAACAAAAGTTATTAAAATAAATCACACTAAAAAATTGAGTGATTTAAAATTTTTATGATTGAATCGGCTGAATTGGTTGAAATTTTTATGCTTTGTTTGATATTGATTGGTGTGGACTGTTAGTCATCTTTGTAACAGTATGATTGCAATCTGAAACCCTGTTAATTAAATACAGTCAGTTTGAAGAAAACCGAAGCAGACAATAAGCAATAGGAAAGCAGAAATTTGTAGAATTTAGAATAGGAACAACATTGAAACATCAATGGCTTACAGATAACTCCGGAGGATAATACACCGAAGGCCTCCTTCTACGAAGCTTCTGTGCCTTATTTATCTGCTAGGATTTTCCCTTACGTTGTCTGTTTTCTCTTAATTCTTTTAATACTTAACGATGAAGTCACCTTTCTCTTCTTTCCTGTCACCTTCCAAGGCTATGTTCCTTCTTTGAATATCCCTTATTCTGAGATCTGGTTTCACTTATGCTGAAGCAAAGTTTCCAAATCCACACGCTGAATTGAAAAAGAAATGAATAAGCAAATTACAAATGCGCTTGTTGAACAGAAAATTAATATAATTTGAAGCTTTTCAACACAAAAACTGATACAGCTACCTTTTTAGACTTTTGGCCCTTCCTTTTTGTATATTCTTATCATCAACTTGAGTGTCATGTATTTAGTGGTGTGTGGAGAAGATTGCTAGGTCGAATTCAAAGGGTCTTGCTTTTTCTTTGGACTGTATTGATTCTTATCTTGTAGAGCAATTTAATGAAGAACCATAGTTTCCAATCAATTTTCAAAACGTTTAAGAGAGGTTCTTCTAATTTTTAATGTTTTAGATAAATCCGTTCTTTTAGAATTTTATTAAAAATTAATAAAAGTACATATTTCTTAAATATTACACATGGATCAATCAAATATTGTAGATATGATGACCTAATGCAAATTTTAAATTGATCAAAATCAATTAAATTTAACTCAAATTAATAATTTAAGATAATTATAATAAATTGTTAAGTTTGGTGAAGTTTAATTAGTTTGAGTAGGTTTAAAAGTTTTATATAGTCATCATGTTTAAAACATTTAATTGATCTATATATATGTTCATGCTATGATATTTCGTGTTATTTTTTTAATAAAAGTCTAAGAAAATGAATTTTTTAATTAAAAACTATAATGAGATTTTTAAAAATGACTTAACATATAAGTACAGCCATGTATCTTTTTACCTTAATATTATTATTGGTTGCCCAAATTTTAATAAATGACGGAGTCACTTTTATAAGTTTTGAAATTACTTTTCTTTTCCTTTTTCTCAAATTTTCATGCTCATTTATGCCCGTTCTTGAAAAAATTTTTTAATCATGAGTATATAATTCTTTTGGAGCGTAAATATGAAAAGTTTTATAATAGTTAAAACCAATAATTTTAAAATCGGATCGGATCGATCGATTACATCGAATTAAACTCGAACTAATCTGATTATCAGTTCAGTTTTTATTATTAATCGTTATGAGTAAAAACTGGCCGGTTTATTATTAAATCTGTGAATAACCGTAAATACGATTTCTCTTCTTCTTCATAATGGGTCACCAACAAACCCATGTCAAACAATCTTCCATAATATGTAAAAACGTAGATCATATCAAGGATATAAAAGGATCCTTCACAACATACAAGAGAAATAGTAAAACTCAGAGAATACAGAGATAGAAAACACAAAATGCACCAAAAAGGAGAAGAGAACCACTTGTATTTAATGATAACTCTCTCAAAAAATTTTGTAGATTGCAGAACAAACAAAATAGTGAGACACGCAATTAGTTGCAAAGAAGAGAAGAACTATCGCAGAACATACTCAAAGTTAAGTAGAAAAGAGTCGTCGCAGAATTTAAAAAAAAAACCCAAGTTTCAAAGAAAGGAACTATTGTAGAACATGTCTAAGGTCAAGTAGAGAACAGTCATTGTAGAAAAAACAAAACACTCAAAAGACTTCTGTATCCATTGCTTACTACTAATAAAAGATTGATAATTTCTTATTGAATACTCGAGAGATGTGAAAGAAAATTTCTTCTTAAATACTTGAAATGTTGAGAGAAGGTATTATTCGAGAGATGTGAAAGAAAATGAGGTCTTATTTGTTAGTTTTGTTTTATTGGAGTGTCACATTTACGATGATAAAAAAAATGAGGTACAT
>JANZLF010000108.1:52382-81505 GCA_026546835.1 Erythroxylum foetidum
GGAAGATAATAACATTTATGAGTTTAGCAGTAAGAGGATATGAATTCCAGTGAAAAAGAAGGCAAGGAGTTTTTCATGATAGATTTTCAATCATCAAGAAGCGGGAGTTACAAGAGTTTGAAGAACAGTCGTAGAAAAACCTTTGGGCATGTTAATGGCGAAACTGTGGTTTCGCAAGCTAGTAAAAGATGGAGTTTGTTGCCTTATAATATATTTTGATACACCATATTGGAAAATTATAAAAGTGGAATAGTCTCCTTAAGTTTTAAAAGAATAATTCCTTCACCTATAGTGAAATATCAGTTTAGTAATTTCTGAGAAATTAGGCATAACTCGCTAAATCTCATTAAATTATGATATTATTTATTTATTTATTTAATAACTGTTGTCGAGTATAGTTGTTGTGAATTATTGTGCTATTAAATTACATGTCTAGAAAATTCTTTCTAGGAGATTGAGTTTTAAGTGAGACCGTTTGTGACCCCTCCAATCTTTCCTGAAAATTTACTTGGTGTATTTTTTAGTACAATCGTTCATACGTTATTCACTTAGGAATTGTGCTTGAGGTAAATTTGCTATTATTAGCGAAAATTAACCTTAGTTTTACAACAATTGTTATCATAGCTAAGGTTTTTTCTTAGTATGCTCTATGATTGTAGCGTGGTCTAATCTTTCACATCAGAAATTTTTTTCCTTGGTCTATTGTCATTCCGCATTGATAACTATTGAATAGAAATTGTAACAGAGACTACAGATCAAAGATACAACTGCACCAACTATGTCGACAGCTTCTACCTCAACTATTCTAATAAGGATTGCTATGACAAATGCAAGATTTGTGCTTAAGATTTTTTTATGATACAAGTCATTTGGACATGTGGCAAAATGAGGTTCAAGACGCTCTTTTTCAGCAAGGTCTTGACATCGCCATTGAAGAAAAGAAACCAGATGATGTTGAGGAGAAAGATTGGAAGACTATAAATCGTTTGACATGTGGTGCAATTCGATCGTATCTTTCAAGAGAGCAAAAGTATGCTTCCTCAAAGAAACTTCTACATCTAAATTGTAGAATGCGTTGGAAGAGAAATTTCTAAAGAAAAGTAGTCAAAATAAGCTCCATATAAAACAAAGACTATTTTGTTTATCTTATATTTTAGGTACCATTGTAAATTATCACATTAGCAGTTTTAATCAATTAGTTATTGATTTAATGAATTTTGAAGTGACATTTGGAGATGAAGATTTAACTTTGATGTTGTTGGGATCCCTTCTTGAGGAGTTTGAGTTTCTTGAAACTGTTATACTTCATAAGAAGCTTGATGTGTCTCTTACTGAAGTTACAACTGCTTCGTACAGTCATGAATTGAGAAGGAAGACAAAGAAAGAACATACAAGTGGATCAAGAGGTTGTTTGTAGAGCCATAATAAAGGAAAAAAAGGGAGATCAAAGTCAACGTTTAAATTGAGCAAAGATGAATGTGCCTTTTATCGGAAAAAAGAGTACTGAGAAAAGGATTGTCCAGAGTTGAAGAATAAAAACAAACTTGATAAGGGAAAGAACGATGCAAATTCAAATGTTGTTGAGTATGAAGATACAGACTCAGATCTTTCATTAGTTGTTACATCCTCAATAAGCTCTTCTAGTCCATGGTTGCTTGATTCAGATTGTAGCCATCACATGTGTCCCAATCAGGATTGGTTCTCTGATTTTAGAGAGCTAGAAGGTGGAGTTGTTTACACAGCAAATGACAATCCCTATACAATAAATGAGATTGATTCAATTTTCTTAAAGAATCACGATGGAACAAATAGGACTCTGACAGATGTCAGATACGTGCCAAGTTTGATAAAGAATCTAATTTATGTGAGAGCCCTAGAATCAAAGGGCTACACTATCAATGCAACAACTGGAGTAATGACAGTCATATTTGGTGCACTTATGGTAAAGAAAAGAATTCGAAGAAACAATAACCAAGGTAATGCAGTTATTGAAACAACAATAATAGCTTTCAATGATGATTAAGAGCTAGAAGCAGCTAGATTATGACATATACACTTAGGACATGCAGGTGAAAAATTCTTGAAGATATTAAATAATCAAGAATTACTGAAAAGAGTTTGGGCCTGCAAATTAGACTTTTATGAACATTGTGTCAAAGGGAAGCAGACAAGAGTGAAATTCAGCATTGCAATCCATGATACGAAGGGTATTTTGGATTATGTTTACTTTGATGTGTGGGGACTTTCCAAAACATATTCTTTGAGATAAAAACACTATTATGTGACCTTTGTTGATCATTTTTCCTAAAGAGTATAGGTGTATACTATAAAGACTAAGGATAAAGTGTTGGGATTTTTTATCGTATGAAAGAAGATGGTGAAAACTCAAATAAACAGAAGGATCAAACGTCTCCGTACAGATAATGGTGGGGAGTACATGAGTGATCAATTTTTAAAAATCTGCGAAGATGAAGATATTGTCAGATACTTTACAGTCAGGGATACATCATAATAAAATGGGGTGACAAAATGTATGAACCGGACATTATTGGAGAAAGTTTAGTATATGTTGTCTAATGCTGGGTTGGGCTGAGAATTTTGGACCGAGGCTATTACATATGTTTGTCATCTCATCAATTGCCTTCCATCAACTACTATTGGTGGTAAAACACCTTTGAAAAAATGCTTTGAAAAACCTACTACAGATTATGATTCCTTACATGTGTTTGGTTCCACTGCATACTATTATGTTAAGGAGTCAAAGTTAGATCTACGTGCAAAGAAAGCAATTTTCATGAGAATCACCTTTGGTGTGAAAGGATATCGTCTTTGGTGCCCAGAGTCTAAGAAAATATTTTTTAGCAGGGATGTTACCTTTGACAAATTTACCATGTTAAAAAAGCTGACAATTGAAAATGTTAAGCAAATAGACGATACTCTAAAACAGGTGGAGTTTGGAGGAATTGTTACCCGACAAATGATGAAGCAGAAGTAGAAACTCCTGTGGTAGAAGAGGAGCCATATGAAGGAGCGGTTCCAACACAAGAACCTCCACAATAACAATTACCAATTGCATTGAAAATGCCAAAAAAGAATATTCAAGTACCTGTTCGTTATGTTAATATGATGGCTTATGCATCTCAAATTGAAATTGATGACATTCCTACCACTTATAAGGAAGCAGTCCAAAGTTCAGAAGAAGATAAGTGGAGGATATCCATGAATGAAGAAATATATTCCCTTAATAAGAATCAGACGTAAAAGCTAGCTAGTCTCTTAAAGGGAAAGAAGGCAACTAGATGCAAATAGGTGTATGCAAAGAAAGATAGATTTCCTGATAAGGATATGTTGGCTACAAAGCAAGGCTAGTAGCCAAAGGCTATACTTAGATGGAGGGAATTGATTATAACGAAGTATTCTCTCTAGTTGTAAAACATTCCTCTGTTCGAATTTTGTTAGCTTTGGTAGCACATTTTGATATGGAAATAGTTCAATTAGATGTAAAAACTGTGCTTTTTTACTGTGTTTTTACATGGATACTTAGAGGAGAAAATCTATATGACTCAGCCAGAAGATTTTAAAGTTGTTGGAAAGATAATATGGTGTGCAAGCTTGAAAAATCATTGTACGGATTGAAGCAATCTCTGAAGTAGTGGTACAAGCAATTTGACAAGTTTATAATGGGGCAAAATGACACAAGAAGCAAATACGATCACTGTATATATTTTCGCAAGCTACAAGATGGATCCTATATCTATCTTCTCTTATGTGTCGATGATATACTGATAGCTTTAAAGAATCAACGAGAAATTGAGAGATTGAAAATTCAGTTGAATCAGGAGTTTGAATGAAGAATCTGGGTGAAGCCAAGAAAATTCTCGGCATGGAGATAAGTAGAGATAGAAAGTTGGGGAGATTATGTTTGACTCAAAAGCAAAATTTGAAAAAGGTACTGCAATATTTTGGCATAAATAATAAGCCAAAACATGTTAGTACTCCGCTCGCTTCTTATATAAAGCTCCATACATCCTGATCTTCAAAGAAAGATGCAGAACGAGAGTATATGACTAAAATATCGTATGCAAATGCGATTGGTAGCTTAATGTATGCTATGGTGTGTAGAAGGCCCGACATTTCACAAGCAATTGGGGTTATGAGCAGGTATATGCATGATCTAGGCAAGGAGCATTGGCAAGCTGTGAAATAGATTCTACGGTACATTCTGAACACTGTAGATGTTAGTCTGGTATTTCAGCAAGATAAGCAAGACGATCAATGTATAGTTGGATATTATGATTTTGACTATGTCGATGATTTAGATAAATGTCGATCAACTACTGACTATGTGTTTACTCTTACAAAGGCACCGGTCAATTGGAGGTCTATTTTATAGTCAACAATTGCTTTGTCGACTATAGAGGCAGAGTATTTGGCAGCTATAGAGGCTGTGAAGGAGGCAATTTGGCTTCAAGGATTGCTTGATGAATTAGAAATTGGACAGGAGCATATCAAAGTATATTGTGATAGTCAAAGTGTTATTTATTTAGCAAAGAACTAAGCTTATCATGTAAGGATGAAGCACATCGATGTTCTTTATCACTTTGTATGAGAGGTTCTAGAAGAAGGTGGATTAGCAATCCATAAGATGAAGACCACTGAGAATCCTGTTGATATGTAAACAAAGGTGGTAACTGCAGTCAAGTTCCAACATTATTTGGATTTGATTAATATTAATAAACTTTGAAGATGTGCGCTTTAAAGCGCATTTGAAGACACTACTAAAAATGAGATTTGTTAGAGATATGAAAAAGATTAGGAAATATGTCAAAGTGGAGAATTGTTGACTTATGACATATTTTGATATCCCATATTGGAAAATTATAAAGATGGGAGAGTCTCCTTAAGTTTTAAAAGGAAAGTTCCTTCACCTATCTTAAACATCCCAAAAATTGTCTTTTTGTAAGACAAAATTTTCTTCTCTCTTTTGTAGTATTTCACTTGTATTATTTCCTGAAAATAGTGAAATATCAATTTAGTAGTGTACGAGGAAGTTGGTGTAATTGACTGAACGTCGTTAAATTTTAGTATTCTTTATTTGACTATTTAATAGCTATTATCAGGTATAGTTGAAGTGAATTATTGTACTATTAAATTACATGTCTAGGAAAATTCTATCTAAGAGATTAGGTTTTAAGTAGGATCGTTTGTGACCCCTCTAGTCTTTCCTGAGAATTTACCTGGCGTGATTTTTTAGTACAACCGTTCACACTCTATTCACCTAAGCAATATAGTGCTCAAGGTGAATTTGTTATTATTAGTAAAAATTAAATCGAGTTTCACAACATGGTTGTGAGGATGAAGTTGATCATGAGAAAACAAGATTTGAAAACAAATGACAGAGATGGTGGAAGAGCATTTAAGTCTTCTGAGAAGAGAGAATATTTCGAGAGTCATGAAGGAAAGTAAGTAATGTTCATGGATTCCTGTCGATTTTTCTCAAGAAAATCGACTGGTTTATTACTTAACTAGTTAGTTTTTTTTTCATAAAAGTTATAAACATAAATCAGACCGAAAATCAAGCCAATTTGTATTTATTATAATCGAGCCAGCTGATTCAGTCTATTTTTAAATCATTGCATAACACTAATCACTGGAAATTTAAAAAAAACTTTGATTTTGGTGGTGTCAAGATCGGTACTATAAAATCCTAATTTTCCCTATTCCTCTTGAGATAGAATTGCAAATAGAAAAGCTAACACCTAGAAAAACAAAAGTTCATATTAGTATGCATGAAACCCCAAATATTAAGAGATAATTAAATTAATACGTAAATATAGTCAGAAAATAAATTAAGATTTAACTGTTACCTATATTCACATAGTCAAATAATTCTCTCAAAAAATTATCAAATTGATTAAATTTTTTAGTGTATATATATTTAGAGTTTTGAGAACTTTGGGAATGGAACCTCTTGAGTATTGTTAGAAAGACTTTAGATGGGATTTTAAAGGGCTTTAGAATAAAGTTAGAATGGATTTAGATGGATGGAAGTGTTACAATGACTTTGAAGATTTTTGGAGTAAAGTGTTATTTCTTATGCATAAACTAAATTTATATAGTGATTTACGTTAATAAAGTTACCTTTAAACTATATTTATAATAAATTAAAATTTCTGTTTAATTAAAATTTTAATATTTATAACTAATATTGTAAATTTCAATGCATTTTGAAGTTTTGAAAAATGTATTGAATTTAGATGACATTTATATGGAATATACTTTGTGATCCTAGTGGAAAACATCTTCTAGGATTTGACATAACTAAGTAGATCACTCAACTATATACCAATATTTTAAAAATGGACCTAGAGTTAAACTAATAGAGCAAGAAGTTTAAGGCGGTTTATCAGGTATTAGATCTAAAATCGTTAAAGATTAAAAAATTAAAGAATTTAAAAATAATTAAAGAAAAATATCTTATTTATAAAAAATTTAAAATTTAATTGAAGAAAGAGATTATTAAATCAAAATTAATTAGCTTATTTTAGTTTACAAAATATTGACTGATTAATTATTAAATTGATTGGTTTTTTATAACAAAAATTATTAAATTAAATCAAACTGAAAAGTTAAAACCAAACCAAAAAATTAGCTGGTTTAAGTTTTATTACAAAATATATCAAACCGGTTCAATTTTTAAAATTTTACTATATACTATAATAAAAAAAAAACTTCTATCCGAATCCTTTTTCTTTATAAAGAATCAATATAGAAATATTTTTACCGTAACTTTTTTTTGTTATCACGTGTTTTTCAAGCTTATATATTTATTATGTATAATTTAATTTGTATGTTTTAAAAGATGTAGAATATTAATTTCGTTCTTTAATTTTTTTAATAACAAAACAAAACTTTACTATATAGTTTCACATTCCTAACGTGCCTTACAAGTTACGGTGTCTTAGAATACACTAGTACATATATATATATAAGCATGATTTTTCCATATGTTTAAGTCCATGAAAGCTTTTATTAATTGACTAGAAACTAGAAAGCATCCAAAACTATGCCGGTAATATTTTTATATTGACCATATATTCCAAATTTTGTTGGTATTTATGTACTATTGACTTCTATCACGGTATATCATGATTTAGTTCAAACTATTGCGTGTATTTAGCATTAATAATTGTTAATATTATGTTCTCTTTCTATTATTATTATTATTAATAATTAAAAAACACAACCAATTCGACAAGTTAAATCGTAAATTTTTTGAACTGACCAATTTTTAGTTCAATTTATTTTAATATTTTTGTTGTTAAAATCAATCAATTTATTAGTTAATCGATTGCTTTTTATAAATTAATAAGTTCTTATAAACTAAAATAAAATAATTAATGTTCACTTCATATTCTCTTTTTTAATTAAACTTCAAATTTTTAAATAAATAAAGATAATCTCTTTAAATTATATTTTAAATTTTAATTAATTTTTATGATATTCTAATATCGGTTAAACCTTTTAAATCTAAATTTCATATCTTACCGGTTTAACTTCAGGTTCAATTTTAAAAATATTGATTATTATAACCTTGGTAGAAAATTGTTTGAAGTAGAGCTTAAATCTTAGTGATGCATAGGTTAAAATGGTGTTGTATTCACAATGCTATAATTCCTACCTCTATACTTTTTTTTTTCTCAATTCTTCATGACAAAGAAGATTCTGCCAATTTTAGCATCTTCCTCCTATCAACCACCACAAATTGCTCTCTTATTTGCTCTGTATATCCGCCATAACGACCACCGTTATCAACCTCTGCGCCACCATGAATGGAAAGATGTAAAGGAAATAAAATATGTTCATATATACTAATTACTAACGTCTATCTCTTAATTCAACAATACCCTTTAATTAAAAGATTATAATTCTATTTATAGAAGAAACAAAGAAAGCTATTCACATAATAAATTAGAGTAACACAATTTTCCTTTTTCCATATTATCATATTCTAATTAAGGTTTCAAGTTATAAGTTGTATTTACAGACGGTTTATGGAATATTTGAGACGAGGATTCGATATCATCAAAGCTTATCCGAGGGAGAAACTCTTCCATAATCTTTAAGGGCATCAATCATTGCTCCTCTAGAATAGCATTCAGTGTCGTTGCAAATCTCACTCCTTTCTTGGATTGCAGTTTTCTCTTCACAACACATACTTCATTGCCATTAACATGGACACAGCCACAAGTACATGCCAACAATGGACGTCCCTCCAAACCCCTGTTGCCACCAAGTTCAGTCGAATCCGAGGCGATCCTTTTCTCTACGTTCGACCACCAATCTCCGCCATGGCGGCGTAAAGCCAGACTTGCCTTGACTGCCAAAGAAGCCATATCTTGAGCTCTAAGATTAGTGTTTAACCAACTCAAAGGGAGTGCAAAATAGAGCTGTCCAATCTGAAGGTCCTCGGTTTCATCCATGGCTTTAACACAGTCATCAAACTCCATGTCAGCCGCGTTGCAGACAAAGTTTTTAGGGTTTCTCTGTAATATCAGCGAAACCCTAACTGGGTTCGTGAATTCTTGTAGCTTGCCGTTTTCCATGATCAACATGGCTGAGGCCACCGAGGTAGATCCACATGAACTGCAAATTCCCATGTTTCGAGTGAAATGATTATCAAGTTTTGTTCTTGGAGCTGACTACCTGATACTTATATATATTATTTAACTAGTCATTATTTTAATACATCAAAATTCTAAGCTTCAATTAAAATTTCTATTATAATCCAAAAAATTTGTTTTTTTTAATCATCGTGCACAATGCTTTTCATTTTGCGAGTGTCAAAAGAGAGTCATTAATATACGGAATCATCTTTTTGTAATTTTTATAAAGAGTATATTTCCGTAATTCGAACCTATTATTTAATGGTCATATATAAACAACTTTTTGTAATTGTTAGGATATATAATTTAATACTTATTTTTATCTTTACTTTTTAATACTTAATTTCACAGGAGTATATACAAAATGGAGTAAAAGCCCAAAGTTAAGTTTCCAAGTAAATACATTTACCCTTTATTTAAGCCAACAAAAAGACCACATGACATACTATTCCTACGCTACAACTTAATTAAGAAGTCATTACTGTTTCATTATTTTTGACTCATTCTTTCTTGGAAATTCCATCCAACTGCTTTGCGCGTTCCAACAAACAAGTTGTAATATCTATATGTTTTTATTAGTTTACCCTTAATGTCGTATTCAAACATACATTTAAAGGATTATAAATAGCAACGTAGGAGACACTACTTTAATTTGATTATTCCAATCATTGGATTTTTTAAGCATATGAAGATTATGCAATCCGATCAAATGGCCCCTTTCGACGCTTTAATTAGATCCAACACTTGGGATAGATTTTACGTGTAATCAAAGTAAATAATGAACTGATTAAGTAATAACCTCACTTATCAAGGAAGAAGTTATTTATCTCATTAATGTTTTTAAATAACAACCGGATGGCTATGTTTATTGACAATTGAAATAGATGTTTAACAAATCTGACCGTCGTCTGAGTCACAAGTTCATAATCAAATCGGATGCAATATTTTATTGACAAAGAAAAAGATGCATTTTGAATATTGTAAAGGGTCTATTTATTTGAAAACTAAGTAAGCAGACATTATTTGTAGTATGAATTGAGTCAAAAGTTGAATTTAATTAAGATTTGGTACAAAAGGTATTAAAATTTTTAACCCTTAATATATATTGGATTTAACTAACAATAAAAAAAAAGTTTAAATTAACAACGAAAATTTACTGATGGTAAAGAAACTATAGGCAATTACCGATGAAAATAGTATAATCCGTAGGTAATGTCGTTTGGAAATATAAGTTTAGCGACGGTAGCAATATCCATCGCTAAATTTTGAAGAAATCGTTTACTGACAGATATTATCGTTAGTAATTCCATCGGTAAAAATTGTTGTCAGTCGTCGGTTTTTAACTCTAACAAAACGAACGACGTCTTTTTGGTGAACTTAAAATATTAAACCCTTGACTAACGAAACGACGTCGTTTGGGTTGGTTAATACCCAAACGATGTCATTAACCAACTCAAACGACGTCATTTTGGTATATTTAAGAACGTTTTCGCTTCATCAACAAAACGAAGTCATTTGGGATTTAATCAAACGACGTCGTTTTCCTACTAAAGGTTTAAACGCTTATAACTTACCCAAAACGACCAAATTACGTCATTTTTCGACTGAAGGTTTAAATGTTTATAACTTAACCAAAACGACGTCGTTTGGTTTTAAATGACACCCGAAGCCCTCCCTTCCCCACCCCACACCTGCTGCTTCATTTTCCTCCTCCATTTGCCACATCCGTCCTCCATCGCCGTTGTGTGGTGCTGCGTTGTCACCGTCGAACGCAAGGTATTCTCCTCTTCTCCATCCTCTCCTCTTTTCTGTGCGATGAGAGGTCCGTGGTTGAAATTTTTGGTTAATATGGAGTTTGTTTTTGGCTGCATTTATTTTGGTTGTTAATTAGTGATTGTTAATGATGAGTTGCATTATTGTTGGAGAATGGTGGAAAAAGATTAGGAATTTGTCTTGAATTAGGGATGAATCGGTTAATGCATACCAAATGTTTAAAGAATTTACCATGTATACATTTCTCCAAATTTCATGTTATAAGCTAGTACATTCAACTTGCATTTTATTTCATTTAATTTTCTTAATGAATTCAAATTAAAACTGAGAATGAGCTAATTTTATATAGAAATCTTTAAAATTCTAAACTAAGGTGTATTAAATTATACACCTTAGTTTATAACACAGGAAAAGTCCTGATGGAAATTAAGGCAGCAGAAAAGCTTGGTGACTAACTTAAAAAATGTAAAAATGTATAGAAAATGTATAATATAAATTATTTAAAGACTAATTTAAAAATTTTAACTCTCGAGACTTTTCAAAGATAAAATATACTCCTTTGATAAAAAAAAATTGATTTGAAATCATTTCATTTGTTCCCCCAAGTTTGTTTAGAGATTACCAAGTTTTCTTTAAAATTCTAAAAAATTTTCCCCTTGATAATTAAAAGGATTTATATATAAAGGATTTTATACATAACGCCCTACATGTAATAGATTATCAAATAATTAAGTCCTTATTTATCTAAATGACCAAGATAAGGTATAATAAAAATTACAATGATTGTTACATATGGAATAACTTCATTCTTTCTTACTCTTACTCTACTTGACTTTGAAACTTTAACTCTTAAGTCTTTTCATAGATAAAACACATCCTTTCAATAATTTGATTTAAAATCAATTTAAAAATTTCTCGAAGTCCTTTTAAAATTAATTTTTTTAATTTCAAAACAAGTTTTATCTTGATTATGAAAGGACTATTGCCTTATGTTCTGCATATAAATGGTTATGTAATGATTGAACTTTTAATTTATTTAAATTACCAAGATAAGGTTACAATAAAAATTATAATAATTGTTACAAATGCAAAAGATTCATTCTTTCATTTGATTAAGTGTTAGAAGTATTAAGCTACCAATTAAGCGATTTTTTATATCAATTTTATATTTTCAATGAAAAACGAAGGAATGAAGTGATTTTATTGTATTTAGCATAAACTATTAAAAAAACTAGATTGAGATATTAAACTAAACAAAAAATGATAATGTGAACCAAAGTTCCATCCTTTAACATAAATAAAGTTGGAATTAGAATATTACTTAATAATATTACCTTCACTGTAAAATAAAAAAAAAGATATACTATGTTAATATCAACAATTAAATGAGTAGCGTATGTTTTTCTAAATGATAGGACATATTTTTATTGTCATTTCATTTGCTTTAGGTTGCAATATATTTTTCATGATAAAAACTTGAATATTCTTTTGAAATAGTAAAGTAACATTAATCATTAATTGTTCACATCTAATATATCGATTAAGGACAATATGAAACAATAATGTTAGACTAAGTAAGGTTCTAACATCTAGTGTTAATTATTGAAAAATTTAGAAAAGGTTATATTCTTATATAAATGAATGAAACTGATTAAATTGAGTTATTGTTGATTAGAATTGAGAATATGTTGATGTATTGACTATAAATAAGGGTGTATCACAAATTGGTATACTTGAATTATGAATCGGATTATTATAGAATTTATGATGTAAATGTGGACTGAATTGAGAATAGACATGTAGTTTGTGACCCAAATTGAGTTGTGGTTACTGGTCGATATAGAAGTGTGTTTTCATTGCAGGAATGACCCTTCTTTCTAAAGAGAATGCCCATTTTATAGGAAAAATTCTGCCAAATTTTCAATAGGGTCCTCGTAAAATGTGACATCACCATTTTTAAATTAAAAAAAGAGCTCCTTAGTATTAAATGATGATCTTATTCCCGAGGAGACTTATAATTATGCAAATTATTGAGGATAACACCTGATGGTTGAATTATTTTTGTAAAGCTAATAACCTTGATTGATTATAATATTTGATGGCAATTGTTTTAATATATCCTGCTTTCTAAACTATGAACAAATTTGTTGTTGGTTGTAGGAACTCATTTGTTGCCAATATTTATATTTTGAAGGAGATTGAAGAGAAGCTTTAGCAAGTATTCAAATGACATTCATTTTCTTATATGATGTAACAATGTCAACAATGAATTTTCACACATTTTAATGACATTTGTATCAGTTTTTATATTTTTCATTCTAGCTCCGTCGTCATCATCTTCCTTCAAGTACTTCAGGTAGATCCTTCTATGTGTCGGTTGAGGTAAGTGAATTTGTTTTTTACTACATTTTTGTGAATTTGGTTTAATTTGAGTATTTGTTTACGGTTTGATTAGCTTCTCTTTACTTTTCATGTGCGAATTTTTACACGCATCTTTTAAAAACTAGTTATCTATTAAAACAATTTATTAAAATAAGTATTCATATTTTTATCTATACTTATTATATTTGGCACTAATACATATTTAATATAGGACTTTTAATATTAATAATCTTTTAACATATATGATTACAAACATATATGTTCGATCTTAAGTATACAAAAATTTTAGACATGAACCCATAACCCATGATGATTGCTCCTGTGAGACTTATCCATAAAAAATACGAGGAGCTTAGGAGTCACAACGAGAACTTGTTGTCTTGATTCACAATTCTTATCTTAGATGTGAAGTAATATTTGGCGAACATGAATGATATGAATGATACTAACTCATGAATCACTGTTTTAAATTAACAGTTTTGCATAATTGAGTTATGTTGATAGATCTTGGATGTATAGATGATTAACACCAGATGGTTATATTAATCCTGAATTTTTTGCTGGAGTTAAAACTTTTATTCATTATGCACGTTCTCAACTTGCATATATGGATGGGCCAAAGATCAGATATCCATGTAAAAAATGCAAACATAAATGTTTCCTTCCTATTGATGAAGTTAATGGGTATTTGCTGAGAAAAGGGTTTGCCCCTAATTATTTTGAGTTGACACAATATGGAGAACCCAGCATTAATAGCACCTCAAGAGGTAATCAGGCAGAATCGTCTGTCAACTTAAGTGAGTTTGAAGGGGGGATTCCATTAAGAACAAATTATATGAGTGGAAATGAAAATCTGTACATGTAAATGGTTTATTATGCAAGCGGTAATACCTTTGATGAAAATATGGAAAACCTTGAAGAAGAATCTCACCCACATGCAACACAGTTTTTTGACTTACTACAGTCAGCAGACTATGAGTTATGGCCAAATTATGAGATAATGACCTAATTGCCTTCAATTGCTCGAATATTGAACATAAAGTCTAAAGAGCATATTTCAGACAGTAGTTTTGATAAAAATCTTAAGTGGTATAATGAAACATTGCCTCCTGATCATACAAAGGTTAATAGTTTTTACAATATGAAGAAAATTATTAGGAGTTTTGGTTTGCTTGTTGAGAAGATTGATTATTGCAAAATGGGATGTATGTTGTATTGGAGAGATGATGTGAAATTACAAGAGTGCAAGTTTTGTGATCAACCAAGGGTCAAACCTAGAAAACGTTCAATGAAACAGAAATTAGTACCCTGGAAGTGGATGTATTTTTTTCCGCTAACTCCGAGACTTCAAAGACTATATGCTTTTGATGTTACTGCATCTCACATGAGATAGCATAATGAACACGAACAAGAAGATGGAATTATGAGGCATCCTTCAGATGCACTGGCATGGAAACATTCCATTGACACCCATCTTGAGTTTGCAGTTGAAAGTCGAAATGTAAGATTGGGATTGTCGACAGATGGGTTCCAACCCTTTGGTCAATCCGGCCAGCAATATTTATCATGGCTAATCATAATAACTCCTTATACTTTGCCTCCATGGATGTGTATGAAGGATGTATATATGTTCTTGACGATGACTGTGCCAGGCCCTTCAAATCTGAAGCATAAAATTGATGTTTTCTTACAACCATTCGTATCAGAGTTTCAACATCTTTAGGAATATGGTGTTCAGATATATGATGTGTCTTTGAAACAAAATTTTGTATTGAGAGCGGCATTGATGTGGACCATTAGTGATTTTTCGGCATATGCCATATTTTCTGGATGGAGAACAACAAGAAAACTGGCTTGTCTTTATTATAGCAACGATTCTTATGCCTTTTATCTTCGAAACGGGGGCAAAGTGTGTTGATTTGACAATCACAGAAAATTTCTTCCTCCAGATCATCCATTTAGACACAATAAACAAAAGTTCATTAAGAATCGGATGGTAAAAACACTTCCTCCCCGTTACAAAACTGGTGAAGAGATTTTGTAGGAGGTTGATGAATTAGGCTTGCTAAAAGTTACAAAATTTGAAGTTGATGAAGTAAATACAAGCATTAGTAAAAAAATTGGTTGGAGAAAACGAAGCATCTTTTGGGATTTGCCATAATGAAAAACTAATTTGATACGTCATATTCTAGATATGATGCATATTGATTTTTTTTGACAATTTGTTCAATGGCATAATGAACATTGAAGGGAGGACAAAAGACAATGAAAAATCACGAGTAGATTACTTTTTTGCAGAAGGAATGAGTTACATAAGAATCTTCGCATCGGTAAAAATCCAAAAACATGTTCCACTTTGGATTAAAAAAAGGAAATATTATGTGAATGGCTGAAAAGTCTAAAGTTTCCCGATGGTTATGTTTCAAACTTAGCAAGGTATGTGGACAAGAGGAAGTACAAATTATTTGGGTTGAAAAGTCATGATTGTCATGTGTTTATGCAAAGGCTCATTCTAGTTGCATTTCGAGAGTTGCTATCGAATAAGGTTTGGGAAGTGATAACATAAATAAGTTTGTTTTTCAAAATTTTAATATCATCCGAAATCAAA
The DNA here is from genome assembly GCA_026546835.1 of Erythroxylum foetidum. Taxonomy (NCBI): domain Eukaryota; kingdom Viridiplantae; phylum Streptophyta; class Magnoliopsida; order Malpighiales; family Erythroxylaceae; genus Erythroxylum; species Erythroxylum foetidum. The sequence goes on from JANZLF010000108.1 coordinate 67,812, forward strand.
GTTCACTAAAATAGAAATATTAGAATGGGAGATTCCAGTAATTTTGTGCAAGTTAGAAGGAATTCTTCTTCCAAGCTTCTTTGATTGTATGGAGCATTTATCTGTATATTTAGCGCACAAGGCAAAACTAGCTGGTCCAGTTCAATATCGAAGGATGTATCCGTTTGAGAGGTAATTCAAATTCAAATTCAAATTATTGTAATTCAAGTAAGCACATGTTTTAACTATTAAATTGTAATAACCATATTATCTAATATAGGTATTTGAATCACTTGAAGAAAAATGTCAAAAACAAGGCTAGAGTTGAAGGTTCGATATGTAATGCTTATTTAGTGGAAAAAATTAGTACATTTTGCGGGCATTATTTTGAGTCACATGTTTACAAAAGAGAAAGAAAAATTCCTCATAATGATGATAGGGGAGGAACGAGTGATGCTAATAGTAACTTATCTATTTTCACATATCCTGGATGAGCATATGGACATGCAACAAGAAGAATGTTAATAGAGGAAGAAATTGAGGCTGCCCATGGTTATATTTTATTGAACTGTCAAGAGGTTCAACCTTTCGTGTAGTAAGTTGAACATGATTATATCGGTTTTCAAATTTGTCTTGTTCATAACTAAAATACATAATAATGTATTTAGATTATATGAGGCATTGTTACGCGAGATCATGCCACACAATACACAAGATGAAGTAAATAATGAGGTTAGAAGACACTTTGCACGATGGTTCAAGAGATATGTAAGTTTCCACTTACAAATATTCTCATAATTGAATTATAAGATTTAAGTGTTGAAATAACATTATACTCACTGATATGAGAATTTCTTTTTATGTAGGTCTTAGAAAATCTAATAGAGAATAAGTTCATTTGTGATCTTGCTAAGGGACCTTTGCGAACTGTTAAATGATATCCGGTGTATTTCGTTAATATATATAAATATCATGTAAAATATCATGGTCATAGCATGGAAACAATAAATAGTGGAGTTTTCATATAGGGAGAATTGATATATTACTATAGTAAAATTATTGAGATACTTGAAGTTGAGTACCCTGCATTGCCAATCAAGTGAACTGTGATATTTAAGTGTGATTGATTTGACCCGATTCCAAATGTTGGAACAAAAGTGCATAACCAATACAATCTTATTAAAATTAATAACCGAAGAAGATTGAGACAATTTGAACCTTTCATGTTGGTTATGCAAGTAAAACATGTGTGTTATGTCCCTTTTCTTAGCTTACGACGAGATAAGTCAAATTGGTTCGCGATTTGTAAAGTTAAACCTAGAAACGTTTTTGAATCACATGGAAAAGGAGAAATGAGAACTGAAAGTGAAGCGTTATAGGAAAATTTTATTTTATAAATGCATCTGTGACATATGATGCTAATGAACCTTTGAACGATCCATCTAAAGAATATGTTGAAAATCCATATGGAAAGGAGGACGAGGGTTAGAGATTTGAAGAAGAGCCAGAATTTGGTTCTTATTCTTCAGAAAATGAAGATGATTGTAATTTACAATTAAGTTATGATATCGATTAATTTGTGTTTGTATTTGAATATTTTATTCGACAAAGATCATTTCAAAATTTTCAATATATTGTGTTAAATATTTAATTTAAATTCTTAATCAAGGAATGTTGACATAGTGTCTGGTTCAGAATGGTAGTAATTCATTCCGTTGGGAGGAATGTGAAAAATTGTCTTTGTCGAATGAATAAACAATGCAAAAAAAATCTCCACTTCTTTCAGTAATGATCGTTTGTCTTTCATAGCCGATCTTTTGCTTCAAGATGTATTGTATCATTTGAACAACGTCACTTTCCTTATTATGTACATCTTATTTCCTTTTATGAAGCTATTATATATATTCATATTTGATGGTATATACTACATGTTGTTTTAAGCTTGCTTGAATCTCGAATGTGACATATATGCCGATGGAGGCGGGAGCAATGTCGCAATGGTCGATTAGGAAAATCGGTTGCTTTGAAAAAATTGACAATTTCATAGAGCTCGTCTGGACATTCAAGTACATATGAGTTTTTAGGATAGGTTTGTTTAACGAGTATCTAATCTGACAATATGTAAGTTCTATAATAATTGTGTTGTAGGTAAACCATTTCGTATCGTTTCATTTACAAGTTTAGCAATAGCGAAAACGCTGTTGCAAGAAGGCGTTCAAAACCTTACACGTGAGGGAAGAACTTTCACTATTTCCATTAGTGCGTTCAAACATGCCAGGACCCTTCTTGGGAATCCAACTATTGAAGACCCATTTACCTTTACCGACTCTCATGTCACTTGGAATTTAAAAAAATAATTATATCATTGTGATTTATCTCTGCAATACACTATACTCAACTTTAAACTAATTATATTATTGTTTTATGACTGTAACAATTATTCTCATAATTGAATTCAAAGTTTGTACTTCAATATGATATTTAATAAATTGTCTTATTTCCTTTTGCATATATTGTGTAAAATATTGGATTAAAATTCAAATTTTTATATTTCTAGAAAATTCAATAAATAACGAATTTCAGGTAGAAATATGGGACCAAAGAGACAGCGTGATGTAATGTGGCCCAGATTCAGACGTATGTTCGGAGGGACTTACTATGATGGTGGACCATCACAGTCTGCAACTGTAACTAAATCACCACCTCCACCTCCAGGACCTACAGTTGCAGATGAAGCATCACCTGCTGCTCCTGATGCTTCACTATCCACCACTCATACATCATCTACTATCCCTATAGCAGATGGAGAAGATTGCCAGCTGGAGCTAAGAGACCTGATGGAAGAAAGTATTTAATAATAATTAATAATATGTAAATGAAATCACATGAAACACTATATATGTTTATAATTAAGTTATAGGTTTAAATTTTCTATTTAGTATAAATTTTTTTGTTCTTATATTAGGTTAATTCCATCTGGATCGTGTTCCAGAAATATGATATCTACATTTAAGGAGATGATTGATCCTAAGGGTTATAAATGGAAGAAGATCTCTCAGTCCACAAAGACATTTTACTTTCAGGAGTTTGAGGTACAATATGCAAATAATTATTTTTCATTTATTTGTATACATTAATTACATAAATATTATTAGATTATAAGTTATCAAATTTTTTTCTTTTAATTTCATAAACAATTTTACTAGAATTCTGGTATCGACGAGGTCATACATAAAGTATGAAAGAGGCGAGCTCATACACATTATCGAGACTTTATTTGTGTAATACACAAGGATGGTGTACGACCGCCTTATATTTATGAGGGCATATGGAGTCATTGACAGGAGTATTGGACATTACCTGAGACAATGTTCATCTCAGGGCGTAACTCAACCAACAGACGTGGAGGCCTAGGAGGAAAAGTCTTCTCATTCATACGGGAGGATCAATTACCCACCACGAGCATGGAGAGAAACTTGTAAGTATCTAAATATTACACTTATATTCTAATTTTTTACATTGTTGTATTTCAATTTAAATTGATGTATGAATGTTGAAATAAAAATATGTGTATTATGGATAATGATCACGGTATAAATGTCCGGAGTCATATATGGCTGTGTTAAGTTATTTTCTTTATTCAACATGGGGGTAATATCATAAAAATAGAGGAAACTCTGCCCAAATTTTTATAAATTCTAGTTTAACTTAGAACATTTTATTGTTATGCAAGAAAAGTCTATGGGCATAAGGCTTATATCCCATTAGTTGTTTTACATCCTCACATTAAGAAGTATGATGGTGTGACATTCGTCAACATCCGATGTAGATAATTGAATGTACGTGAAATTTATGCTTTAATATTCATTCTTAATAATTATCACTTACTAATATAAGTATTGCCTCCTAATAGGATCAAATACAAAAAATAATTCAGCGACATGCTTAGGGAGAATAAGCTGTTAATGAGAGTTAAGCATATTTTGATGCAGTAGGTGGTAGGGACAGTCGTGAAAAAATCTTCGGACTAGGCTCATTTGCGAATACATGTTATTTACACTCCTTTACGTTTAGTACAACAACATCAAGTAGACGACCAACAATAGAACATATCCATCAGTTTGAGAGCACAATATAGATATTGACAAGTCAGTTACAATAGACAATGGAGTACATAACTAAGCTCCAAAATGACATGGAGCAGTTGAAGGGGAGGGGTAGAGACTCAGATCATCCTCGCTCATCAAAACAATAAGATTGTTGTAGTAATTTGGTTTGAATTTATGTACAATTTAATCTTTTTATTATCAATGAAGAAAATTTTAACTTTATATGATCAATTAATTTTATGTTTAAACAAACTAAAATATATAAAAAATCAAAAAATTATGCACAAATAATTTATAGCTGTTGAAATTATGAATTAATTATAAGATTATAAAATAAAATTTAATGTCAGGATTTTAAAAAAGAAAATTTAACACTGTAAAGTCATTATTAATGGTTTATAATAAATTGTCGCAAAATAGTTATGATACTTACCGATGGAATTTTAGTTTCCATCGGTAGTTTATGTCGGTAAATTGAGTTATATTTACCGACGGCTATTATTTTATCGTCGAAAAAAATACACATATTCACCTTAGACTCATCGATGAATTAGCTGAGTCATATTTACCGACGATTTGTCATAAACATTCGGAAAAGATTAACATTTTACTGTAGATTCATTGACGAATTTGCATAACCGCCTGTATATTTACCGACCGTAAGAATTTTTTCCATCGGTAAATATACCGACGGAAAGTGTTTTTTGTCGGTATTTTTTCCTATGGATACGAGATTATATCGATAAATTTATCGACAGTCAATTTCACGATGCATTTTTCCGTCGGTGAACACCGTTGCTAAATTTTAATACCGACAGTTTATTAACTTTTTTCGTCGATAATTTTCGTCGATAAACGACCTTTTTCTTGTCGTGTAAGGTTTAGTTCAAAAGTTATGAAAAAATGTGAACTCACAATTGATAAAATGAATATTTTTAATTCAAACATAATTATTTACAACATTCTTAAATTTAATTTCATCATATAAATCTCTATCTTTTTTCTGGTAATTGTATAAAAATCATTAAATATAAATCATTAAATTACAAAATAAATTTATATTGTTGTTTTAATATAAATATACAATCTTTTATAACAATACACGCAACATCTATATAGTTAACCTAAATTAAGTTTATGCTATCTTCAATTAGGAGCAAATTGAGTATATACTTCATTAAGGTAGGACAATCTTATCATCAATTTATGTTTTTGGAAAAGAGAGGGTCAAAGTCAAAGACATCAACCTAGTTTGACCATTGTCACAGACTTGCATGTTCATGTAAATAAGGATCTCACTATTCCTCTCATAAACAGGTGAATTAGGACCTTGGTGGTTTGGAGATGTCTGCATGCTGCCCACAGATATGGTATCCTCTTGAGTCTTGACCAAGCAAGATTTAGATAAGATAAGATAAGGTGGACATGAACTTTTTTGGTTATGGAAATTATTTTTTTAAGGGTTAATTATTATATATATTAACTTCAATGGTTTTTATTCTAAAAATTATCATTTAATTATTTGTGGTATTATTTAATTATTATATAATTTTTTCCAACGACTGGGGTTTGATCATAATGGAAGAATTTCCACCTTGTCTTTGTTGAACAAGTATATAATATATAAGGTGGATATGAACTTTTTTAAGGGTTAATTACATTAACTTCTGTGTTTTATCTTTTTTTTATTTTAATCTTTGTATTTTAAAAATTTCCATTTGATTATATGTATTATTATGTAATTATTATATAATTTTGTCATTATATTTTATTAGTTTTTTATTCATAATTTCAAAAGGACGTTTTATTGAATTTTTTTTAATACTACATCATTTTGGGAAATATTTAATAATTAAATAAATAAGATAAAAGTGGTTATGATATAATTAAATAATAATATGAAAACTGAAACGGAAATAGCCAAATCACATAAATAGTAATGTATTTAACCACAATTTTGACTAAGGAGATTGATTCAAAGAATAAGCTTTTATAGCATTTTTTATAGAAATGATTAATAATTGATCCATGGGATGGCCATACCTTAAATAATCACCATGACTTTGTTGCTTCATGTCTGAACTCCATTTAAAACATTTAATCAACTTCAAATTTTGGATGAAAAATCAGCTTGGAAGTACCAAGACCCATCGGCCGAGTCACTCTATGCTGATGGGCTTGATAGGTTTTGCTTTTGCACGGTATGAATTAGGCCTGAAGTCATTTTACGATCTATTATAAACAGTCTTTGATAGAGTAAGATTGTCACTAAACTCAAAATTTTTACTAAATTGTTATCGTTGTTAAACTAGATTTAAAGATGCGTAAATGGTTCTCTTCTCGTAAGCAAATCAAGATTACATCAAATAGCTTAAACTCTAATCAACTTCTCAAAAACTCAAAAGTAAAAGCATGTATGAACATAAAAGTTGAATTTAATATGGTTGTTAAGTTATTCACATCAGGAGTACATGGATCCACATACTAATTAGTTTAACAATCCCCTCAAATTAAGAATATATAACAAAAGGGGTCTGTCAAATCCATTCCCCTAAAATAAAGATGCGACAAACCCTGCAACAAGAGCTGTTGGATCTCCTAGAACAGCTGATACAACAAACTGCATAGCCAATCCAGCCACTTCTGCACATTTTTTCACCTTACCTTTGTTCTTCTTTGGAGGAGCTTGGAGGGTACTTTTCAGGCTGGGAATTCTATTATCCAATCTCCTGCTTGTGGTCGAGTTCATGTTCTTCCCGAGATCAGAACGTGCAGAGTAGAATTGATCCCAGTTCTCAACCAGCATGTCCTTAACACATGCTACGTGCAGATTATACTTCTTGCAACTAGACCTGTAACTCCAACTCCTCCCTTTACGTCCACACTTTTGACACGAAGCACTCACCTTCCTGTACAAGTATAGCTTTATATCACCATCATCAAGCACCATAGGCAACTTTGCACAACATGGGTGAAGATCAAATCCACAGTCCTTGCAATGGTAAACGAAGCCGGTAACATCCCTTTCGCAGGCGTTGCAGAACCGGGGCTTGTCTCCTGGTGGTTTGGAGAAGAATTGAAAGGAGCATTTGGTGTAAAAAGGGTGGTAGATTGAAGAAGATGGGATGGCACAGTGCATATGAAGATCAAAGTTGCAGAAGGAACATCTGTACCGAGAACCTATACCTACTTGCTTGCAACCATCACACTTGAAGGGGAATTCTGAGTACTCGAACTTGAGTGTGTGATGTGGGTGGTAGTAATGTGATATTTCACTGTATTTCATCTCCTTCGATGAGCTCTGCAACAATGGAGAATATTACCCAACTCACAGAAGTGAACATTTATATAGGGATGGTTATGGTAAGAGATTGAGAAAAGAGAGGACATGGAAGAGGTTTTGATGTGATTAGGGAAAGAGAAATAATTGAAATTAAGCTTTGTAATCAGGTTTCTGAATTCTTTAGCTTGATATTGAAGCCAAGTAAGGAATTATGCTTCACAGTATTGCTGATGATGGTAATGGTGCATTGGAATCCTAGACATAAGGCATATATTTGGCATTTCCAGCATATTATAATTGGATCAAGTTCTACTTAAGAATATATGCTTGTTTCTCTTTTCCTTGTTTTCTTGATTCTAATCTATAGTTGCCTACATGCTTAACAAATCAGGAACTAATATCCACAAGAGCAGCTGCACGCAAGCTAGCTTAATTTGGAAGTTGGGTCATACCTTTTCACTTGCCTCTAGCTTATAATTGATACATGTAATCTCTTCCAAAAAGGTTGATACCCCAACCCCAAGGGCCCCAGTTGCAGGCCCGACCATCGCTGGAGGATTGAATCACAGTCTGATCCTGAGCAGCATCCTAACATAGCGGTCCTTTTTCTCCCATTTCTGAGAGTCGAACTTAGGACCCTTTTCTAACTTATCCTGTTAGTTTACCACTCAGGCAACCCTCTTCCAACATGTAATCTCATATTATGGAATGTGGGTTTAATTAAAGAACCTACGAGTTTCATAAGAACCAGAATTTGGCATCTAAAAAAGTAGTATTGACATATTTGTACTTAGTGACTGCTGATTTAATAATATTCTGAACTATTGTTCTTTAATCACAGGTAAAGCATCTAAACCATAAAGTTTAGGTCGTTAATAGGCATCATATTGATCTTTCTTATGAAAGACCGATCATTTGATGTGACCAAGGTCAGCAAATCTAAGCTATCAAAGAATAAAAAGATTCATAATGTCATTTTAAAGTGTGCAGATTGATGTGTTTTTGACATGGAAGAAGATGGAGAATAAATACTTACATGTACTTGTTGGCCTCTTGGAAGAACAGATTCCTGTACTAGGACTTTGGTTCTGCCTGAAACCCGAAATAAATTCCTGAAGTTAATGTACTATCCATTTTTGTGATTGTTTCTTCAAGTATTCAGGACCTAAAGAACAGTTAGTTGGAATCTTTCTGTCAACATTCAGGTAGGATGTTACACAAAGGGATTGATTCAACATCATCTAATCAAAGAAGCTGTTTTCTGTATAAGAATTAAAATTTTCCATTTGTAGAACTCTTTCAAAGTATTATGAAAAAGTTCAGCCAAGTTAAATTTCTAAAGTTAACAATAAAGAGAACAAATCAAGACATTCTAAATTAAAATATCGAAATTATTCAATCACCTAAAATAACTCCTAAAGTTGAAGTTCAAAAATAACCTCTTTATTAATTAAGAATAAGGTTGCCTACTGCTGGACTTCTCCAAATTTCACGTATCAGCAAAATTTTAGTGAATTGTCGTTGTACTTTTCGATAAGAAGTAAGGAAATTGTCAGAAGCTAATTGTTAGACATTTGTACATATGCAATAACTTGAGAAGAGATACACAAGAATAAGATTCTTTTTATCCACAGGCGATCATCAATTCCTTAAATTCCTGCTTGGATTATGTAATTGATGAGATATCCTTTCCTTAAACAACGACTGTTGCTTGTGTGTAATAGCTATCTGAAACCATTACTCCATACATATCTAAGGCTTTTGATATTTTTAGATGTGACAATCTAATTGTGAACTTTGCTTCCACGCATGTTGGAAAACATTGAACTTCAATGTTATTATGAAAAGGATATCATTTGCCCAAATTCGATTTGACAATTATTCTTTCCAGAAGAATAATACAGAATTGTTTAAACTTATTTTGTCCTATTTTATCAATTATAACGAACTATGAGAAAAAAATATTAAATATATTTTAATATTTATTTTGTAACACCATACATAAAACGTACATTTATATTTTTTAATTAATCATAAAACTTAATTTTATTACACAGTTACTTTTTTTAAAAAAAATAACACTTAAATTTCATTTAAAAATTTGTATAATTGTTAATAATAATTTAAAGCACCATCAGTAAAATTTTGAAATTAGCAAATCAATTTTCATAAGTTTCAAATAAATAATTTGAAGAATCATAAATAATTAAAAAGAGATCCATATGTTAACAAATTTTGCAAATCACTTACAGAAAATCTATTTGAACATTATTAAATTTTATGATTATATTAAATATCTTGAAATAATTTACCTTAATACTGAATTGCTTATAAATCACCTTAAAACTTATTAGTACTTTGATCACATTTAGTTATGAGTAAGTTGCATGTTGACCATGTAACTACGGAAGAAGGCACACGTTCCATGAACTAGTTCTCTCAAAATGAGATTCTATTGCAGGATCTCAATCCCTTTTATAGTTCTGTAAGCTTGAAGTTGATGTTAAACATGGATCAATTTTCATTTTCATGCTTTTGGGAGCAACGAGCATGCTGATTCTCTCAAAACATTTTTCTGCATTGACTTCTCTGTGTCATTATCTCTGACTTGGAAAAACATGCCAAGCCTCTGAACCGGATCATCAAAAGACAAGAACTGATAGCAACTTGCCAAACTTCAGATTCCTGGTCACAGTTCATTTTGGCCAAAAATTCGAGATGTAAGAAGTCACCAATGAAGACAAACTGAAACCTCTAAGAGCATTAAGCTTAAGCTGAGTGAAGATAAACATTTACCAGAAAGCAGTGTAGCTGCAGAACTCTTTAACAGCCAAAGAAATGAAGAGAAAAGAGACAGAAGCAAAAATGGTCTGAACCAACCTCAAAAGAGAAGCTTATACTTGTCCCTAACGAACCCATCATGGAATCTTTTTTTCTCTTCTTTGTCAATCAACACTTGGTCAACCTCCTCCCAACCCATTATCAAATGGGATACAGAAATTCTGTAAAGCTATACTCAAGAAAAAAGCTTCGATGGCGAATTTGATAATGGATTAAGGAAGAAACTTTGAGAATCACCATGAGGAGAAAAAGGTGGGTCATTAAGGATTTGTGGATAAAATTTTACAGTGAATGGTTAAGTACATGATATATAAAGCTTGATGGTACAATTCAATGGTTTAAGGTGAACCAATGCCTTATGGCATCTACCGCATCAGATAACACGTGTTACAATGACCTTTGGGCCATGGAGAAATATGCAATTCATACTTCATTGCCTGAAATGGTTAGTTTACAATACTTTCAATCGGTAAACTATGAATTCCGTAAGACGTGTATCCACAAAGCAGCAAACTAGTGATATCATATTTTGCATAAACTAGGTTTCTTGTTATAATATCACTTTGTTAAAGACTTCCAGCATTTATGCCATTGCATGGGGTTAGGGAGATTATAAAACCAAGGGTGGGTTATTCTATTTCTCTGTGAAAATTTTAGAGCATTTCAAATTCACAAATATCATCAAATGAAGTATATCTGTCAAGTGCAGGATCTTGATGAGCATTCGGGCAGCCCAATCGAATTTTGGCTTTTCAGGAGCTCCATAGACCAATCGGGCTTCTAACCAAACTCAGGCCAACAAATAAAGATTCAGGCTCAGAATTGACCATCTCATTGTCATCCCTATACCCTCACCTCTACGGTGGTACCCTCATCAATTCAATTTGAATTGGCTGTAACAGTTTACCATTCTGAATAATCCTTGAGAATGTTAACACCAATGCAGTTGAACCAACAAGGTTGAAACTAATGAAAAGTAATCACTCTGATTATAGAATGAAGCAGCAGTACATCCACGAAACAATATCCTACGCTAGCAAATAGCAGAACATGAAGTATCAAATGTGTAAAAGGCTACAACGGTACATCCAATGCCTCGCTGCTACTTGGTGAAAGGGGAAAAGAGAGAAAAAAGTAGACAGGTCCCTCGGTTAACATCATACCAACTCAATTCTTCTCCACATGTACCACTGTAGCACCAGAATGGATTAAATTAATAGCTAGACAAGTTTGCACTGTAAATAACATGAAATAGGGATTCAATCTGGAAACTAAAATGAACAGATAATTACTTACCGTTTCTAATCCTAATTATAATCCATTTAAAGACCTCATGATGCATGAGAATTTAGACATGTCAAGTCAGTGAAATGAGTGTGTGTGTCCACAAGTGCTTCAAAAATCAGGCAATGTAGCTCCATTTACAGGGTATTCACCATAGCATATCATTTAGGAATTCACTATCACCAAACCCTACTCGAACTCCAAAATTCAATCCTGCCCACAAATATTTGCACCCATTTGGAAACTATTTGAAATTTTATTGAAGCCAGAAACTCCGAGTTTTTGTTTTCTTTTTCTTTTTGGTCTATACAAAGAAAAATTCCAGCATATAACACTATCGGCACTTCCTGCTTATGGATCAAAAGTCCATCAGTCACAAACAAGCATTGCAGAGAAGAGGACTTGCTAAAACCACAACTAAGAATATAGGCAATAGGTAAATACATTATGTATGCATCGTAAAAGCACTAAACCTCCACTAACAAGTTATTTCGAGAGATTTCCTACCACCATGATTTTGAAGGGAAAGTGAGAGAGGTGAAAGGATGCAGAAGGAAGAAAACATGGGATGTGGAACTGAGAACAAATTTTACAGTATCTCCTAAAACTATGAAGCAAGCAGCTAGCAATTTGAACTTTGTGGGCACTCAATCCCTCCTCTTATGTCCCTCATCACTTGAACAGAAGTACTCTTGTACAACTGAAAAAGATCCACCTTGTTTTCCTGAGCCTTATACTTAACTCACCCCTCATTAGCACCATGACATCCTCAAGAAAATATCGCCTACCTAAATTCGTTTGTCGAAAGAATCGATTTTTCTATTACATGGTCAATTGTCACACGCCCCAGTCACATATTTTCTTTCGATTGATCAATCCAAGCACATCTATTTTAAACATCCATTTCTTGCAACAACATAAAACATTCAACGAAACCAAACAAAACACCAAATTACATGACTACTCACGTCCGATCATAAACCCAACAAGACTCCCATCCCCTTAATCGAAAAATCCAGGAAACATATAAAAAGGATTAAAACAACCCAATAAATTGAAAGCATAAAACTAACCAAAGGAAAAGAAAGGAAAGATTGGGTCTTTGAATGTACCTTGGGAAGTAGAGTAGGAATCTAGAGTTCAAGCTTAAGCTCGTCTTTGCTGTCGTATAGATAGTGAAGAATATAAGGAGTGACGCGTATGGCAGCGACCCAGATTCCGAACATCGCTGCATGTGCCTTTAGCTGCTTCAAAGCCTCTGCTTTGTCAGGCTTACGCAGAAACATCCCAGGAAACATGACTGTCGCTGTAAAACCCTAATGTCCCTTCCTCTTAATCTCTGACGCTAGGAAATAGTGAGGGTTTTAGATCACACGCATCATCCATACAATTTTTTGTGTTTTATTGTTTGGATCATTGTTCCTTTCAATTTCTGTCCAAACCTGAGCAAACTCGACCATAGGCCCAATGGATTAAGCCTACAAGTTTATTGTGTTTTAGAATGGGATTGGACTTGAGTTTAGAGACATGAAAGCTCGAATTTTTCATTACTTGCCCATTAAATAAAAGTAGGCTCGGATGCATTAGTTTGACCCGATTCGGTCTGATTCGGTCTGAAGTTAATAAATCATGTTGATATTGAATTGACTAAACTTTAGATCAAGATATATTTTTTTAATTTTAAGCTTGAGATTAAGCTAAAATTTATATTGTTTAACTCGAAGTTTAAAATTTAAATGAAATGATATTATTTTTAATAATGACATTATTTTTAATTTTTAAAAATAATATACATTTAATTTAAATTGATCGAGTTTCAAGTCAGGGTTAGGGTTGAACACCTAAGCTTGATCTAAATTTGACTCTTTAGCATATCAAAATAAAAGGTAAATAAAAAAAATTATTTGTAATTTTTTATATTTCTCAAAGGTTTATAAAATTTAAAATTTTCAAAAATATCTGAGTATTTATTTTTATGATTTAATAATTTTTTAAAATTTGTATAAAAATTTGAATAAAAATTAATATCATTTGATTACAAGTATAATAAACACTTTTAAATAAAATATTTATTTTATATTTTAAAATAAATATAAAAAACTCTTCACATTTGTATCTTCTTGAAAATTTTTCTTTTTGTTAAAATTCTAAATTTTGCTCCTAGGTTAGGTTTTTGTTCCCTAGGTTAGGTTATTATT
>JANZLF010000108.1:81605-94870 GCA_026546835.1 Erythroxylum foetidum
GACATGCATATCATGCATACATGTAGAATGTGAGCTAATCGTTAGTATTTCTATTGAAGGAGTGAAATGCCACCTCGGTATCTGAGTATTTATTTTTATGATTTAATAATTTTTAAAAAATTTATAAAAATTTGATTAAAAAATAATATTATTTTGTTAACGAGTGCAATAAACACCTATTAAATAAAATATTTATTTTATATAAACACATAAATGAATAAATGGGCATCCATATCTATTCTGAATTAGCTCTTTTGGCATACCCATACAGCATGGAGAATGCTTTCAGAAGGTGAACCCCACCTGCAACGCTCATTAATGTTTCTTCTACGCTCATGAAGTCCCTGCCATCAATAGTCAAAAAGATGCAATCTTTCCCAAATATCGTTCTGGGATTTAGACCATATTATAAATTACATGATCCAAAAGAAAAAAAACAGCAAATTTTTATGGCGCAGGTGAGTTGGTAAGAGACTCTTCTGACTTAAGTGAGGTCGCGGGTTCGAATCCTCCTCATGTATGCAGCCGTTTAAAACTTGGAGCCAGAGCTTTGCCTCCCGCAAGAGACCTACTTAGCTCAAGAGGGGATTAGTCTGGGTGTGGAATGACTTAAAGGTGTCTTCTTATAGTTGAGACCCACCTAAAATACCTCTTGGGCAACCAAAAGAAAAAGAATAAAAAAATGCAAACTTTGGACTGATTTGGTTACAGAACCATCCAACCATTTAGTCTGAAGTCAAGTTCTGGAATACCCTCTTCTTATGTTTGGTGAGCAGTAAGCATTAATTCGGGCCAACTCTTAATGGTTATTGGTCAATGCATGGCCTGAAACCCCAACCGCACCATCCCATTTTTCCTGTCTGCTTTGCCTAATGCCAACACTATCCTCTTCAATGGTTGTTCTTTACTGGTAAGACTTCAAGGAATTGGACAGAGTTTCTACGGTGGATAAGACCAGAAAACACGTTTTCTACATGAAAAAGACTTTAAAGAGAATTTGATGTTACCTGTGAAAACCCAAATCTGTAGATCGGTCATATAATCAAGAAGAAACTGAATAATCTAAATTACAAGTTGCAGAGAGGCAACAATTAATACATCAGCTACCACAATAAATAAGGTGGCAATTATGTTGCTTTGGTTGCTCAAAGAGAAGGAAAAAACAGTTCAAGACTCATTAACATGGTTATAAAAGCTTGCTCAGTGGTAGTGCTTTGAATTTATTGCTTCAGCTCAACTAACTCCTCCACCATTTCTCCAGCTCTTCCATCCATCTCTCTCTCTCTCTTATCTCCTAGAATCATTGCATATCTCTGTAGTTTCCCACGATTCTCAGGTTTAGCATCTCTGGTTGGTCCTGAAACCGAGTTCTTTCTTGGATTTTCTTTTTACAATGGCAATGAGTTATATAGTGAAGGTTGAAGAATCAAGGCCTGCAAGTGATGGACAACCATCAGCTGGACCTGTTTACAGGTCCATCTATGCTAAAGATGGCTTGTTGCAGGTTCCATCAAGTCTAGAGTCTCCTTGGCAGTTCTTCAGGTACAGATCATCAGATAATGTTTTTTTTTCGTTTATCTCCATTTGTGTCAATACTGTTGGTTGATTTCTTGTTTTGTTTCACTTCAAGCACTTGATTTTCAAGACCTAGTGATCGTTTGAAGTCTCTTTTCTTTCATAATTAACCATACATTGTGACTTGAGATGCCATTTTTTCTTGCAAAAACATGAGCTGAGTACTGACAGAAACAAGTTCCTGAAATTAGCTTCTGTTAGTCCTTTTCCATACGTTGTACGTTGTGGAAGGAGAACTGAAGCGTTGGTCAGTTAAAGTTTTGTGAATGACTTAAACTGGAAGATTTGTTGTTTCATTAGCAAAGAAAACGTTCGAGTCGAGGGAAACAATCAACAAGAAGATGAAAAACGTGAAAACTGAGAGCGACCCTCTAACCAGAATGAACTGATAAGCCATTTCTTTTACGTGCAGTGGTACTGCAGAAAGACTTCCCAATAGTCCAATGCTTGGTCGACGTCAAGTGACTGATTCCAAGGTATACTGTATTTCAGAACCATCCATTTGACTTGGTACATTTAACTGGAAAAAAATTGAAATTGTCTTACCACGTTTGCAGGTTGGCCCATATGTGTGGCTAACATATAAAGAAGTCTATGATTCTGCTACAAAATTAGGTTCTGCAATGAGGAACCGTGGAGTTAATCCTGTGAGAAAATATATCTAGAAAATTGTTTTGGTTTTTAATTCTTAGATTGTTCCTTAAATCTCTAAATTCAAGTGATCAACATGGAAACTATATGATGGGTACAGGGAGATCGTTGTGGCATATACGGTTCCAACTGCCCCCAGTGGATTATTGCAATGGAGGTATGATCTGCACACAGTGTACCATTATTTATAGGTTATGCACCCTTCATGTTCACCAGTGAAACACCAGCATTTAAAGATTTTCCGACACTAAATGCTCTGCTTCTGCAAATAATTGCCAAGATTTGAAGTTGGTATTTTGAAAGGTGTGTTCTTGGTGACCTACTGATTGGTTTCTGTTCTTCTCAGGCTTGTAATAGCCAAGCTGTAACTTATGTACCACTTTATGACACTCTTGGTATGCTACTCTTGTCCTGATCCTCAATGTGGTATACTTGGAATGGTACAACTTAGTATCTTTAGTCGGTTGAACCTTAACAGGTCCTACTGCAGTGGAGTTCATCATCAATCACGCTGAAGTTTCAATAGCCTTCGTCCAAGAGAACAAGCTCTCTGCAGTAAGTATCGTTTTGCCTTCAGTTACGCCAATTGAAAGTACTTGACTTTGAGGCCCCAATTGTTTCACGCAAGTGGGAAATTTCTTGTGCAGATCCTATCCTGCCTCCCAAAATGCTCGCCCAACCTAAAGAGTAGGTGCCAAAGGCTCAATTTTTGTCTATTTTGGAAAGTTCACAGATGATTTAAGGTGACAGAGTGTTGCCATTTTGTTCAGCTATTGTTAGCTTTGGAAACATTACTAGCCAGCAAAAGAAGGATGCTGAAGAACAGGGAGCTTCTTGCTTTTCATGGGATGAATTCTCTCAGCTGGTAACATCTTGATAACAATTTATTCTACCGTACAATCTGACTGTGGCTTATCCTACTATGGCATTCTTCTGCAGGGAAGTTCAGATTGTGAGCTACCTCCAAAGAGAAAAACCGACATTTGCACTATTATGTATACGAGTGGAACAACAGGAGAACCTAAAGGTGTTGTTCTTAGAAATGAAGCTATCATAGCAGAAGTTTTGTCTGTGGATCAAATAATTTTCCTGACAGACATACCGGTAAAGTACCATGGACAGATCATGTTCTTATGCTGGTTTCTTCTGAATTACCAGAAAGTTGTCACTAAGTTTTCTTTGTGACAGGCTGGAGAAGATGATGCATACTTCTCTTTCCTACCTTTGGCCCATGTATATGATCAAATTATAGAGACCTACTGCATCCATAAAGGAGCGAAAATAGGATTCTGGAGAGGGGTAATGATCAAACATTAAACTTTCTGACGATTTCTGTACTTCTGATTTCTTGTTTCTGATTTTATTGCTCTTAAGTACGATCACAGGATGTTCGATACTTGATGGAGGATATTCAGGAGTTGAAACCAAGTATATTCTGTGGCGTACCTAGAGTTTTTGATCGTATCTGCAATGGTATGGTTCAGCACAATTCTAAGGGCCATCCTGCTGGTTTTTTTCATTCCAAGCAATTGACTCTATTGATCTGTTAATGAAGGCACAATGAGTAAAATATCAGCTGGTGGTATAATAAGGAAGAAACTCTTCGATTTTGCTTATTACTAGTAAGTCCAGATGCTACTTTTTTCTTCATCATCCACTTTCTTCTTAGAACATAGAGCATCACTAATCAAGAAGCTACTGACAGCAAGTTGAGCAATCTTGAGAAGGGATTGCCACAAGCAAAGGCAACACCCCTTTTCGACAAGCTCGTCTTCGAAAAGGTTTGTGGTTCCACACTAAAACTCTTGTCTCAAAAAGTTCCTGTGTTAGTATCTAAACTGCCTTGGTTTTTACAGACGAAACAAGCATTAGGAGGTCGAGTTCGTATCATGACATCAGGTGCAGCTCCTTTGGCTAGGCATGTGGAGGAGTTCATGAGGGTCACTTCGTGTTCCACTTTATCACAAGGATATGGTAAGCACAATATCATGTTCTTTGTATCAGGATTGCTAGATTAGTCCTTGTATGGTTCTGAGAAGTTAATGACCTTGTCCATTTGTTCCTGAGTTAAATGTGTCTTCAAGCATTCCCCATTTGTCTGCTCTTGTAGGTCTCACTGAAAGCTGTGGTGGGTGTTTTACATCTATAGGAGATGTGTACCCTATGATTGGGACTGTTGGAGTACCTATGACAACCATTGAAGCAAGGCTTGAATCAGTGCCAGAGATGGGATATGATGCATTGTCCAATACTCCACGAGGAGAGATTTGTCTGAGGGGCAACACTTTATTCTCTGGTTACCACAAGAGAGAAGATCTGACAAATGAAGTCCTTGTTGATGGGTGGTTTCATACAGGTGAAAAAATAAATCTTTCACACTTCACCTTGAGCTATTCAGGAGCAGAAAACTGCTTCTGAAGCTCATCTGTGGCTACTCACAAATGTTATGCTAGCATAAGCATGATCTAAGATATATTTACAGGTGATATTGGAGAATGGCAGCCAATTGGAGCAATGAAGATCATTGACAGGAAAAAGAACATATTCAAGCTCTCTCAGGGTGAATACGTAGCAGTGGAAAACCTTGAAAATGCCTACTCTCAATGCCCACTGGTAACATCGGTAAGTGAAATTTCATCTTAGAGCATCAGATTCTTGTATTTCTACCCAGAAACCATTTCTTTCTGATTAAGATTATTGAAGTATAAACCAGTAATCACTTGCCAAAGCTTTCTAATATTCTCTCTAGCTAGCACAACTGGTTAAACTTTCTTCTGATGCACAGATTTGGGTCTACGGCAACAGTTTCGAGTCATTTCTTGTTGCCGTGGTAGTCCCTGAGAAGCAGGCACTTGAAAATTGGGCAGCAAACAGTAATGAGAAAGATGATTATAAATCACTCTGCAAGAATCCAAGGGCAAGGAAATATGTTTTAGATGAGCTTAATAGCACTGGTCAGAAACACCAAGTAAGGGGATTATATCCTTACTTATTGTCTCTTATTACAGTCTTAGTCTTATGCTTCCATAACTGATGTGAATGGATTACTCAGTTTAAAGGGTTTGAGATGCTGAAAGCAGTTTATCTGGAACCACATCCATTTGACATGGAGAGGGATCTGGTAACCCCAACATTCAAACTAAAAAGACCACAGTTGCTCGGATACTACAAGGTAGCTCTTACATGTATCTTGCCACTATAACAAGGAAAAGATCAACACATTGCTATAAATCACAGCTCTTTTTCCTTCTCGTGATATGATTTTGCACAAGCTAGGTCGGAGAGATAACTTCAATCTTACGTTTTCTTGTGATGAACATGTGTGCAGGACGTAGTTGACCAACTGTACAGAGAAGCAAAAGACTTGAAGCTGTGAGAGCAACTTCCATTGTGGAAGCTAGAGCACATATACAACTGGAAAGAAGAAAGTTTCCAGTGAACATACAACCATATATTATGAATCACAGACAATTCTTCTTTAAGAAATCTAAGAAGAAGAAACTGTGATAACTATAGCAATATGTTCGTGCCAATCATATTTCCAATAATGGAAGGGTGTATTTAAAATTTCAATCTGACTTGGACGGATCATCAGTCAAGAGTACTGATTTTATATTATTATATTTCCAATGAGATCGTCAACAATTTTAAGTGGCAAATGAAAGTTGTTTTCATGAAATCAGTTTCTACAATATAAAGTTCTGTCATAGAAGTACAAATAGTAAATAACCAAAAATGTTCAACCTATTGAGGAAACAAGCAATTGGCAGGATCACCATCAGGTTATAGGCATTTGACTTTTGTATAACAGATCTTGCCAGTTCTAAAATGAAACAATGAGCAATCATCAATGTGAAGTTTCCATGACATGGAGCTATTCTGCAAACTTCTTCTTCTTCGTAAGGTAATGCAATAAATTTACTAAATGATGCCTTTTAGTCTCGACAGCAAATCATCAAATTCAGTTTTGAGTCACACCAAGCTAAAGATGAATATAAAAAGTTAACAATTTTGTGTACATGAGCACAATAAACAATTTTTATTGAGTATCCTTAAGGGATATAAAGTACCAATGCCCAAGCAGGGTAAACAAATAGAAGGATCATGCCAATACTATTGGATATGCCATGAGCTTTAGTGAAAGCATTTCTGAATCCGCCGGAGGCCTGGATGTGCTCTTGTAATAAGTAACAAGCAATGAACAGAGACATTGCCACACCAACCCAGCTATTCCTCAAGGTACTTGCGAAAAATGCTGGAGTCACCACTATTAGGAGTATCAAAGCAGCTGGCATTTCCAGCCAATCTGTGATAAAGGTCAGAATAGTAAGACGAAGCATAGGGGCTTTAAAGATCTTGTTCTAATCGCTTAATTATATACCTAACAACATACTTGTTTGGATACAAGAACAAAGAAGGTGAAAATGAATGTTACTATTGTTCAAATGTTGATGGCAATGCAAAGGTCATAAGTTGACAAACTTCAAGTCAATGTAAAAGACTGGAGCTTTTCCTTTTTCCTTTCCTTATGCCTTTAAGATGAATCCAGGGCCATGAGGCACTATTTGACTACAACTCAACCTCTTAAGATAGAAGAATCTATCATTTTACCTGGGAAACGTCTTGGGAAGAAAAGACGCAATACAACAGCAATCAAAGCAATCCATTTTCCAACCTCTCCCCTGCAAAAAGTTGACAAGAAAAAGAAAAACTCAATACTGAGAGAGGGTGGGATGAAGGTAAACCTGAGTGTGACTGAGAGAATGAACATTCACCTGAATAGGTTGAACAGAACCGAAGGAAGACTAAGTATAATGTAAGGAATCAATAAGCCGGTAAGAATATTTGTCCTGTCCAAGATCAATAAATAGCTGCAGGAATGGATAAGAAGTAGTTTAGGCTAAGCTCTAAAAGAATACAATTGAAGACATACTCACGTGAAACCATGACAGCTAAAATGAAACGGAAAAGGAGATAGATCACAGATCGTGATGAGATTAACACCATAACACGATTCTTCTGTCAAAACTATACACTGAAGACTGGATAGTTCTGTTCGTATGGTAAATTAAAACAAGGAGTAACTAGAGTAGAAAAAGTAAGGACCGTTTTAAGATTGAATACATTAGTGCATCTCCGCAACAAATAACTAAAAAGTCGTGGGAAAGACAGTTCTGAGCTTCTTATCCTTTCGAAATAGATCAAAACTCAATTATCCTATGAAAATGAATATGGTTTTTCAGATATCAGAACTGAGACAACTCTGAAAGAAGTACAGATCCTGTTATAAAAATGCAAAGGAATATAGAAGTAAATGCATACATAGCAACAACAGCAGCGACCCATTGAAGAAAAGCTGTCCCAAATCCCAACCCACCAAGCTTTATAGCATGATTTGCCAGTTTCTTAGCAGCAAAGGTAAAATCTTTCCAATCAGAAGAAATCAAGTCGAAAGCTTCCTGATCGCCTCTCATCTCCAAATAACTCTTCTTTCGCATATCTCGATTGGACTAGTGAACTTCTACGAACAATAATGTACAAAGTTCCAAGCTTTTTTTTTTTTAACAACGGAAAGAAACAAATTACAAAGTTCCAAGCTTTGACTCCAGCTCTTAAACACGAGACCCATCAATATCAAGTCGCAAACAATTGGATGATAACGAGGGACATAATGAGACAAAAATAAGTTTGACCGTCTGGTTTGGTTACGGCCGAGACAGTAGTTATAAATACTGTATCGTTTCAGATGTGGTTCACATGTAGTACCGTTTTATAATCTTACATTATATAATTTATAATTTTACATTAACTCTTTCTCGAAAACAATAATAATAGAAATTTAAAATAATAACAAGTTATTTATTTTTGTTAACATTATTTTTCACATTTTCACATATAAATAATAACTACAAGTAATATGAAAAAATCATTTAATCATCGTATAAATATAAAATTAAGAACAATACAAAATATTTTAAACATTATAATTTTATCATATAATAAATAATTATTATATCAAAACATTAAATAAATTTTAAAATAAAATTTGGTTAACAAACTAGAATCTAGGACTTCAAATTAATCAAGAGATCGATGATTTGCTTTAAAATCACTAATAATATACGTCCAACAAGGTTTCTATGGTTGATATCAATGATATGAGTTTCGTACAATATCGGTCAAAAAATGGCACGAAGTAGTGTTGAAAGGCACAGGTTGTTAGCGACGATTTCACATACTGTAAACTTTGAAAAATTAGAGGACTATTTTACTAAAAAAATTAAAACAAGCTCCCACCCCTCGCATTTGCAGATTACAAAACACTCTCCATGTCTCTCATCTCTCCTCTCCGTCTATCCTCTTCCGGTCGCCAGCTTCCAAACCTCATATCTAAAGATATTAGTTTAGAGTTGATTAATTGAATTATGAGATTACATAAAGTAAGTTGTAAACTTAGAGTTGTGAGTTATGGTTAAAGTTAAATATATTATAGTTATGAGTGTATGTCTTTAGTTTATAGTTGAATAATGTAATCATACAAAATAAATTATATGATATAAGATGTATATGTGTATTGTGTAATTGTGTATGTTGAATATTTAAATTGATGGTTTTTAACTTATTGGTAAATTGTATTCGATGAAATTGAATTTTGTATGATGTAATCGTATAACATGAGTTATATTATATAAGATGCATATGTGTATTGTATAATTGTGTATGTTGAATACTTGAATTGTTGATTTTTAATTTATTGGTGAATTATGTTGGATGAAATTGAATTTTAAATGATGTAATTATACAAAATGAGTTATATTATGTAAGATCTATATGTGAATTGTGTAATTGTGTATGTTGAATACTTGAATTGTTGGTTTTGACTTAATGGTAAACTGTATTGAATGAAATTGAGTTGTGTATGATGTAGTCATACAAAATAAGTTATATTATATAAGATGTATATATATAATTATGTTAGTTTGAACTTTTGTGTTAAACAATACATATTTTGTAATAGTAGTTTATATAAGATATATATATGTAATTATGTTAGTTTGGTCTTTTGAGTTAAACAATACATATTTTGTGATAATAGTTTATAATTAAATTATGTGTTCTTTATTTTGATATATGTCTTCATTTATTTTTGCAGATAAATGGAAGGAAGTTTAAGTACTTTTGATAATTCAACTGCTTCAAGAAGATACAACGATCCAGCTTGGACTCATGTTGCATTGACCCTTAATATGAAGAACTATACTGTTTGTTTGATTTGTAACAAGCATTTGAAAGGTGGAGGAG
This sequence comes from Erythroxylum foetidum, assembly GCA_026546835.1. Taxonomy (NCBI): domain Eukaryota; kingdom Viridiplantae; phylum Streptophyta; class Magnoliopsida; order Malpighiales; family Erythroxylaceae; genus Erythroxylum; species Erythroxylum foetidum. Next base: position 91,134 of record JANZLF010000108.1, read on the forward strand.
TCACCAATTATTAAAGAAGTATTTAGTTATGGTTAAATGAGATGTAGAACCTTGTAAAAAAGTGAGTCATAATGTGAAGTGGAAAATGAAGACTTTGTTTAAAGAGTATCAGCAAGAGAAAGACAGAAGGGAAAGATTGAATTATGAAATTGATAGCAGAAGTTCGTTTGTTAGTCTTCAGGATGTTAGTGAAAATATTGAAGGTGAAAGTGTTCCTACCCAGCAAGAAGTGAACATTGCATTTGGACCTGATGTTAGGAAAAGAATAAGGCAGGTGTCAAAATTTGTTGCATTACGGACAACTTTTGGAACTCAGCCTTCAATTCATAGTGTCACGTAATTAAGAGAAGCGACTCACAACGTAGATATGACAATCGTTAAATGATGGTATGATTCAGGTGTAGCATTCAATGCTTTCCAATCTTATTATTATTAGCCTATGGTGGATGTTATAGCATTTTATGGTTCAGGATACAAAGCTCCTTCTATTGATGACTATAGAGGTAAACTTTTGAAAAACTATGTTTATGAAATTAAAAGTTATTTGGAAAAAAGAAGAATGACTTAAGCTACTTATGGGTGTTCAATCATATGTGATGGTTGGATAGATAGGAGACATGAACATATTACTAGTTTTTTGGTTTATTATGAAAAAGACTCAATGTTTTTAAAGTTTATTGATGCATATGACCTTATTAAATGAAGTCCGATGAAATTGTAAATGAAGTAATGTCAGAAAGTATTGTTTAGTTTATTATTAATAATGATTTTTCTTATAAAGCGGCAGGAAGAAGATTACAAAGCAAGTATAATTCATTTTTGGGCTCTTTGTGTTGTACATTACATTAACTTAACGCTGAAAAATATAGGAACTACTAGGTATTTTCCTATTATTAGTGAGATTGTACAGAAGGCGAAAAAAGTGACCAAATTCATCTACAATCGTGTATGAGTCTTAAATTTAATGAGAAAAGATTTTACTAATGGTTGAAATTTGTATCGTCTATCTGTTACAAGAATTGCAACAAATTTTTTATCACTTCAGTGTTTTATTATGATAAAGAAAGAGTTGAGACAGATGTTTACTGATAAGTAAGTTACATATCAACATGTTAGGTCTAATGCTGGATTTAAGATTTCCAAAATTATACTTGAAGATACTAAATTTTAATCTTAATGTCAATTTGTTATCTGAGTTTGTGAGCCTTTGGTGAAGGTATTTCGTTTGGCTGATAGTATAAAAAGGTAACAATGAGTTATTTTTATGATGTTATGGAGAGGGTGAAGGAAGTAATCAAGTCAATATAAAAAATAAGTCTTCTTTGTACACACCTTATCTTGTAGTCATCAATGAGAGATGAGAAAGACAACTTTACTTTTCGTACTTTGCAGCTGGGGAATTTTTAAATCGTAGTGACTATTTCAAACCAGGTTTTACAAAGAAAGTTGAAGTTAATAGGAGAATGTTATTGACTATTACAACAATTATTGCCCATGAGATGATGCAAGGTCTCCTAAGCTCATAAATGGAGTGATGCAAGATCTCCTAAGCTCACAAATAGAGATTTATAAGGAGTCTTCTGGAAATTTTAGGAAGCCAATTGTTATTCGACAAAGAGTAAAACTTAATCTAGGTATATATTCTGTTCACTTTTTTACTTGTTGAAAATTAATTATCACTTTATTTTATTTATAATGCTACTTTTATTATCTTACGACTTATAATTTCTTGGTAGAATCAATTTGAAAGTAGTATTATAGAATTGCAAAGGTTTGCAATTTGAATTCTAAGTCAATGTGTGAGTGCAACAAGTTATGAGAAAATTAAAGCACATTTGAATTCATCCTCTCTAAGAAAAGGAATAGAATGAATCACAAAAGATTGAATGACTTGTTCTTTGTTCGATACAATTTAAAGTTTCAAGAAAGATATATTACTATCATTATTAAGTTAGACATAATTTTTTAATAATTTAATTTTATTGTTTACTAGGAATCTTAATAAAACAAGTAGTTCAATAAATCTAATTTGAATTGATAATATCGATCTTTTGGTGGATTGAGTTTCTAAATAACCAGTTTGATAGATGAGAGTGATTTGGAAGATAATCTTGGATGGAAAATCACTGACATGTCATTTGGTGCAATGAATTTAAATGATGATGATAATGAGGCTTCTCTCAATAATGAAGATTTTGTAGCAAATGAGACTAAAGTCAATGCAGTTACAACGGGTATGCCGTAGATGATTAAATAAAAATCCAGGTTTTTATTTCTCTTATTCTTTTAATTTTACTTATATTTGATGTATATGTTAAATTCTATATGTGCAATGTAATTATAAATTTTTTATTTCAGGTTTTATTTTTTAGTTGGTTATTTCCTCGTCACGAACTCTTGCCGTAAATCGTAATAGTTAGATATTTAAGGATATTTATTATTCTTTTTATTTGATATTTTGATGTAATTATTATTATTTATTATGTGATGAAATTGTAATATTTTAAATACTTTGAATTGTTTTTAATTTTATATTTGTATGATGATTAAATGATCATTTTTCATATTAGTTGTGGTTATTATTTATATGTGAAATATTATTTATGTTAATAAAAATAAATAAATTGTTGTTATTTTTAATTTTTATTATTATGATTTTGGGTTAGTTACCAAAAAAAAGCAAACTCTCATCAGTTTTTTAATTATAGTCTGAACTTTAAAAAGTAGCAATAAAATAGCTAAACTTTCAATTTTTTAATTCTAATCCGACATTAGTCTCACTGTTATCTTTGTTAACATAGCATTGTCACATGTTAAGAGATTCTCATTAATTAGACACGTCAACATAATTAGCAGAAGTGAGTCTAATTATTGAAACGACTTCGTTTCATGATAAAACTAAAACAACATCATTTCAACAAGAAAAAATCACACCCCTAAATCTGTAACCTAAATCCCTAAGTTGTTGAAGAGATATTAAGCAAATTGATAAAATCAAGTAGCAGATTCTCTATCCCACCAAGGATTTTGTTGGAATGGATTCACGTATGGAGAAACTAACTTCGTTCTTAGATGTTGGGAGGAAGGACGACGTTCACGTTGTTAGGATCTAGGGAATGGGAGAAATTAGGAAGACAACTATTGGTAGAATTGCCTTCGAGAAATTGTCCCACCAATTCGAATGTAACTACTTTCTTCCAAATATAAGAGAAACTAATGAAAAACATGGACTTGCTCGTTTACAGGAAAAGCTTCTTCATCAAACCTTGTTAGATAGGAACTTGAGAATATGGATGTATATGAAGGAATGGATGAGATCAGACATAGACTATGTTCAAAAAGTCTCTTAGTTGTTCTTGATGATATAGATCAGAGTTTTCGAGTCCTAGTCAAAATGGTCCACCAATACCATATGATTCAATTTAGTGGTAATTATTTATTTTAGAAGTTATGAAAAATATACTTAATACTTGACCGCCTTCCTTATCTTCAAAGCTTAACTGACCTACCTGAAAGCTGTTGTATATAATATGTTTGATTTAATACTATTAGGATCGCTTTCGTTTGCGAGTATCGAAACGTTACATAATATAAATTTAAGGACACTAAAGATAAATTGTTTGAGCATCCCACTTCCAGTTTTTATTTGTTGGCAACTTTGGGTCTTCTTCATTTGTTTTCGTTTGTGGATTGTGCTAGCATTACCAATTTCCAAATAACGGGTCCCTCCCTGCTCC
>JANZLF010000110.1:15223-26405 GCA_026546835.1 Erythroxylum foetidum
TACAATTCTATTGGCTTAACGTTAACATTTCATTCATAAGTTGGTCTTTGTGAAACTGGGGCTTATTGATAGATCAGCACGTTTTCTGGAGCAAGGGGTTGATTTAAATGTTCAGTTCAGTTATCTGCTATGTTTTGAAGTCTTGGTCATTTCTTTTCTCGCGTTCCCCATGAAATGCTTCTTACTGGATTCTAATGGTACAAAATTGAATTTAGTATCAGAGGATATTCCCTCAATTGTCTTGTTTTTGGTCTTCTCCCTTAAGCTTAAATCTTTAGGTCTAAATTAGTGATGGAGGAGTCCGACATGAAAATGAAAATGAAAATAAAAAGTAAGAAAATAAAATTATCTATTTCGTGTGCTTAAATAAAGATGTTACTTATATTAATATTTGGTATTAAATATTAAAAATGATAATGAAATTTTTTTACTCTTATTTAGTTATTGTATAATTTGTTTTGTGCATATTTAATTGAAGTATTTACTTTTGTATTAATGAATTATAAAATTATTAATTTTTATTTTTACAATAAGAATAAAATTATCAACAAAAATGAAAAATCAATATAAAAGATATTATCCGATAAGAATTAATATCTTGATAATAATTTAATAATATTTTTTCTTTTTCCTTGAATAAAAGTTTAGATTAAATTCCCTACTCTAAACTAAAAATTAGAGGATACATGACGGGTCTTCACCAATTGCCCCTGTTACAGTGAAACATAGGGACCACCTTTAAGCATCCAAAATAAAAGCTATCAAGTAAAGCCCCTGCTGTTGTATCTAAACACTTTTTTTTTTTTTTTTACAAAGGAAACAACACAGAAATTAAATTACAATAAATGGTGGGGGATGTGACCCCCAGCTAGGTCCGCCATAAACAGGGTGGCACATTCAGGTGGTGTTACAGTAAACAAGGTGGTCCCCATGTTCAAGGAGAAAGCGTACACGGCAAGCTAGTCTGCGCAGCGGTTACTCTCGCGGTAAGTGTGACGAGGGAGGACAACCCAGTTTCGGATCAGCAGCTCATTGATGCCCCTGACAATAGGATTGAGTGTGAGAGACCGCCGCGGACTATCCGAGAGTAGTTCAAGCACTACAATAGAATCTAGTTCCAGCACCACTTGCCGGAAGATGAAGATTTTTGCGTCAAGTCATGATATTAATTTACTTGAGAACCTAATCGTTAGGATAGGAGGGTCTCTTCTTCTTCTTCTTCTTTTTTTAAATCAGGTTCAGATGCAACTTGTTAATTTGTGAAGTGGACATTTTTTTGGTTATATCAGAAAGCTTAGACTCGAGCTTTAATGTAGATGGGAGTTAAATCTCGCATGACAATGTATACATAGTTACATGAAAGAGCGCATCTTGTTTCTCTTTTAATTTTCTGGGAAAACACAAAACACATGAATCTTTAACACAAACGCCTAGTTTTATTTATAGCAAAACCTTGCACGAAAGGCAAACAAGGAAATGCAAAGCCCTAAAGATTTTTGATACTGACATCATGACCTCCCTCAAATACTTAAAACGGATTGAAAGGTATAAGATGCATGATTATACCAAGATGTACATATTATCAACAATGGCAAAAACATCAGCCCTGCAATCGTCCTCATCTTTCCATATTGATATCAGGTTCCATAAGCCCTTCATATTGCAGCTGCAGAAAGAATAAACCAAAAATATTTATATGCAAGATCAATTTGAAAGACTTATCATCTTACTGCTAGATTACACACCTTTGCTTCATTATGTGCCAATTTCATCCTCCGGTATTCTTCTTGTGCTTTCTTTGATCGAAACATGGCTTGAACCCGTACAACAGATCTATCAATACGCTCCTCAGCTTGAAGGCGGCTGTTTCTGTAGAAATCCTCTTCCACATCACTTTCCTGCTTTTGATCTGAAACTACCTCATCAGACTCAACATGAAGATCGCGAAACCCTTTTCTCTTTAAACGCCATCGCAATATAGCTTTCTCAAGTACCCCAACTGACCAGATAATCTTGCGATACTGCCTCCTTACTTGAAAACCTCTGAAAGCAGCCTGCATTGGATTAAAATCAATGGCGACTTATTATATATACCTGGATATCTCATCCTAATGAACAACTGTTCAACAAATTGGATTTCTGAAGTATGACATCCACAGGTTATCAGATGTCATGCTGACAAGATTCACTACCCAAGATGTTATAATGTTTGGTGATTTGATGTAAACTTTATCTTTTTACTTGTTCTTGCCCAACATCTTCAAATGCCCATATGAGAATATAAATCTGGGCTACATTTTTATTTAAGAAATCCATCTAGTGCAGTATAACCATAATCAGATTGGGGTTGCTCTTAAGCGGTGTTGGTTTTAAATACACCATATTAATTGACAGTGAAAACGAATCTTACCTACTGATTCACATTGATAGGTATTTTCTTTATTATTTCAGAAGGCTAGTCAACACTTACTTGAATTTTGATAGCCTGACGTCGCAAATTAAGGAACTCCTTCCTTATCTTCCACATGCGGAACCTATGCTGGATGCGGACTGCAGCAGCCATTTTTTTACGGGTCTCATAATTACGAAAGGCATGTTGAATCCTCATTGCTGCAACTATGCACCTAGCTTCATCCTCCGCATTGACAAACTCTACTGCGTTAGTTCTTACTTTCAGAGAGTGTTCTCTGAATGCAGTTTGTATGCGTGCTGCTGCTTCAGCAGCCGTACGGTAAGCAGCCAAAGTGTCCTTCAAACAAAGCTCATCCTCGCTTAGATTCACAGAATTTGTTGTCTCAGTCGCACCGGTTTGAAGAGTACCGCTGACGTTCCCTGCTATAGACATATCTTCAAAATGAGCTACTAAAGCCTTTTCTGACAAATATGCTGCTAATCCATCATAACCCTTCGCAGATGCAAGATCAGCAGTGGTGCATCCACCAGGGTTCTGTTTAGTAGGGTCTGTCACCAAGTTTGGCTTTGCCCCGGCAGATAGGAGAACAGCAACCATTTTTTCTCTGGAGAGGATATTCTCAGAGTTCAAGAATAGTGAAAAGTTTAAGGTTCGGGGAACATGATATAAGCTTCTAATCTTTCCAGGGTACTACAGTTTCCAGGAATATTTGTTTTTTTAAAAATGACACCCAAGAAACGTACTATTCTATCCACAATCTCATGAAAGGTGTATGAAGACAAGAAAGTTGAGGGGCAAGTGAAAAAAGATCAAAAGTATCCTATGTCATTAGCTTTAAGAGCCAGAAAGGAAGCAATATACTGAACGGTCAAACATATGATGCACTAATAAAACAAAATGCCACATACCTTCCACAATATGCTGCCCAATGGAGGGCTGTCCATCCATTTTTATCACGAAAATCTAAGGACAACCCTGACCATGAAAACAAATAAACAGCCCAAGTATACCCAAGAATAGCACACAAATGGATTACTCCTTGCCCATATCCATCACGTTCGGTGGTTTTGCAACCTTCAGCTACTCTATCGAGAAGCCATTCCCTCAGAATGTTCTTTAGAGTAAGTTCGAGTAGGCCATCCTTAGCTTGTGCAAATGAAACCCTGTTCTCCTCAATTGACTTAATTAAATACTCCCAACTGCCAAAAACATGAGATGTTTTATGGGCAAACTTCTTAGCCTCCTTCAAGTTAACTGGAGAAACCTTACTGGATAGAATGTTAAGGTTCTTGGATGTGGAGAAGAGTAAATGAGCAAGTCGCATCTGAAGTTGAAATTCTTCCCACTTGGACGTTTCTTCTGAAGAAACCAAAGGATCTTGAGGTAAACAAGTGCGGTGCTCAAAATTTAGGACCTGGCTAATTGGTTTATTGCCATCCAAACTCAGGCAAATAGTCACCAACCCAGGGGAATGTGGTGACACAAAACAACGGTACACTCCAGTTTGAACACTTTCTAGAGGAAGACTTTCATCACCACAGATACAATAAAGATTGGACTTCACCAGATGGCGATGCTTTTCATGGAAACATCCAGTAACTAGAATCTGCAATTAAAATTTATGGTTACCCTTTCAAGTACATGCCTTGTACTGGTCAGTACAATCACCAAAATTAACTGATTCCTCTAATAATGTACAGAAATCCAAAAATATTCACAAGATATAGATCCAAACGATTCCAAAGCAAAAGCTCCTTATTTCGGAAGAACAAGTAAACAATATTAAATTGTTCATCCGATAGGTTAAACAATATAGAATATATAATAGCATATTGGAAACAGCCTCTCTATTATGTAGAAGTAAGGCTGCGTACTATCAGACCTCCTCAGACCCCACTTCACTACAGGACTTCAGACTGGTAGCGATAATGATGATGATGTCCAAGCTCCAAGGGAAAACTAGCTTTCGGGACAGGATAAACTTTATCTAATATTTAATGCAGCTTCCACGGAAGGAATTCCCCAAGATAAAGAAGAATCACAAAGTAGAGGAGAAAATTTACTAGTAATATAATCATGTAAACTAAAGTCAGATATCCTGATATCGTGTTACATGATAATCAAAATTTCCACAATTACACTATCCTCACAAGCACCTTCCCTTCTTCCCAAATGCACTTTTTAATAAGGATGTTCATAGTCATCCACCCAATTGAGACAAAAGCGATAGTGGTTAACTTTGTAGAACTCTTAAAAACATTCCAAATGTAACTAATCTCATATATAAAAGGTCCAAGAAGACTTGAAACTAGTAAATCTATTCTTGCAACTGCTTAAGCCAAATAATCAGTTAAATATCAGGAAGCCAAAGATAAAAATTGCAGCAGGAGACAATTATCACAATAGTCATTGGGATTTATGATACAATTTCCTTCAAATCTTGCAAAATAATCGTTAATATGATGCCATCTTAACACCAGAAGTGATAGTTCAGGCTCTCCTTGAAAAAAGAAATATGGAGTTGCCAAATTAATTAATAATTCAGGAATTTCCTCTCCAAAGAAGGATGAAATGTAAACTCTGAACTCAAGAAGCTACCAAAAATCTTAGTGAAACCAAATCTTTCTATTCAGATAATTTAAGACACTTATAATGATCATTGGAAACTTTTTCATTGGCTTTGCAAAGTGACTATTATCTAGTTCAAAACAATATGTCAAGGATTCTGCTATTTGATTCCTTCAAGCAACAAGACAAAGTCAAGGAATGATCTCTCTTTTACGTCAAACCAACCAGAAACAATCAAAGCAGTAATATATGGCCAAAATAGTGATAAAAAGTTGTAGGACAAGGACATACTTTTGTTGTTTCACCCAAAAAGGCCCATGTAGGAGAGATGTCAGTTATGAAGAACGCTTGTTCTGGAATGGAACTCTGACGTTGTTCGATTGGGGTAGAATCAGTATATGTAAAAGAACAATGACCTGGTGAAGTTGAGGCTTCTGGCACAGGATCATCAACGGAACCAGGAGAGTCTGATACGATCGAGTTCATCCATCTTCCAAAACTGTCCTGACTTAACAAACCATCATTGACAGAAATGCCCACAGAATCACATGTATCTAGGACACCAAAATCCTTATTCTGCAGATTTGAATTTAGTTGGATTCCTGCTGTCTGATCGAAAACACCACCGGCTATATTGAAATCATTGCTATCATTCTTATCAATTGAGACAGGAATGTTAACTAAAGGACAAAGATCAGCAGATATACTGTAATTTGGAAAAGTACCAGCCTGCAAAGTTGAACAATGATTAGTTATAACATGCCAATATCAACAAGTCGGTTACCTAAGACAAAACACTCATCATAATGTTGAGGGATGTATGCAAGTTAATAAACTCAAAAATTATTATACTAGTTGAATCCAGTATCACAACTATGTTAAATCACATCTATATCCAGAGAGTGGATTTAAAATGAAATATTTATGACATTTTCACTTCATAAAACAAAGAACATGGAACTTAAAGTAGGAAGAAATCAGAAATATTAACTGCAGAAAAAGAAATTCAAGGTGAGGATGATTATACTTACATCATTTGGGGACCCACTGACTTCAACTTGATTTAGCTGGTTAAAGCATGAAATTTTATCTGTGTAATAATAAATAAACCAAATAAAGCACACTAGAAAATAATCAATCTCTAAGCCACTGGCCTTACCAGAAATAGCTCCTAGCTGATTACCTTCCTTAGAAGCAGCTGAAGTGTTGGGATCATTTGTCACCAGCTCATCCCAATCAAGTGTATTAATTTCATGAAGCCTCATTTCATGATTTTTGACAGTTAAACTATCACCAGGATCTATTGACATGCCAAAATAGTGCCGAGTGAGACAAATGTGGAAGATATTTCCAACAAAACAATCACAACGAATAAGTTCACTGGTCACCTATTATATGCATAAATTTTTTTTTAATAGAATAACTTCAAAAGCTTTTCCTAACCTACATCTTGGCTCACAAAGTACATAATAATACATCCTAAGAAAGAAGGAAGCTGAAAGTGCTTCATTCTGTAGCAGGAAAAAGCCAAATCCCGTATTGCTGAGATACCTATGAAGAACTGCCAATCTATGCACATATAGACAACACTAATAATGAAACCCATAACTGTTTGTAAATGAGTCAGATGTATCACTTTGAGGTCCTCTCTCACCAGCAAAATAAGCCTGACTAGCTCCAGAATTAAATTCTTCTGATAAAAGCCAAGGAACAGCTTGGTCTGAGACTGAACTAGAATTTGAGTTCACAGGTGTGACCTGAGAACCCTATAATTGCATCACAAGTCAAGTAGAGTCAGAGTTACAAGAACAAAGGTTTCTCTGAATCAAGAACGTCTAACAACAGCTCATAAGGTCTATGAGACAAACCTCCTGCGTTTCACGGTAGTGAACAAGAACTATGTGTTCTAGGGTCCTGCACCAAGACAATATTGAAGGTTAGAATGCTCAACAGCTCCAACAAAGAGTTCAACAAAGCCAAATTTAAGAGAGAAAGCATCAAAGTGGACTTGAGCTATTACATACTTATCAAGTAGCCAATAGCACCTGCGAACAAAGGTTGGAGTATCCTCTCCATGTGCATAGTACACATGAATCCTTTCTTCATCACCAACCTGAATCAAGACACACAAAAGCCATATCAAGAGTATACTTTTTTACTGATAAAGATTATTTCATAGAAATCAAAAAGGAATCTTTCAACATAAATCAGAAAGCACAAAGGAAGATTAAACTAAGGTAGGGGTATGGTGATTTGTACACATATAATCCAAAGAAGACTTTGAAGTCATAATTATTTTCTTTTCTTTTCTTCATCTTTTTGTGAAAAGGGGATAAACAAGAAAAATGAAAACAAATTAATCATCTCGCAGCATAACGTGAGGAAACGGCAAAGTAAATTCTGATCTGTTATATATTAGTATTTCATATATCTTTTACACTGTTGTGACACAAGGAAGCAGGAATTTCATTGAGGTCCTACTCGGCAGATAATTTCAGGGCTTACTGATTAAAGACTACGAATCTTGATTTCCTAATTTAAAGATTGAGTAGACAATTTCACGTCTTTTACCTTGAGTTGATATATTTTTCAACATTGAGAAACAGAGACCAAAATCATGTAACAGACAAGGTAAATGCATAGAGACCTCGAATGGTTCATAAAAATTGGTTTAAAAACTTTACTTGCTACAACTGTATACATTACCGATTTCATGGTAATTAGAACTTCAAAAAAAAAAAAAAGGCTCAAGCACATACTGAAAGATCAATGTCAAGTTGTCAACTAATCCAGAAAAGTACAGATCGATGTCACTCATTTCATCAGGAAACCATAGAAACTCACTTTTAGGTGTTCATGAGCTTCTTTAACAGTCTTTCCATCTTTTTTCTTCTTCCAGTTATGGCCATCTTTACGGAAGTTCCTAAGCTTCTTACGGTCAAATAACACGATCGTGCCACCTGGTACATTATACCAAAACCAATATCATAAAACGACATAGTCAGACAAAAGTTGCTTCAAACATATACACATATGGTGAAGCTTTGTACCCCTCATCAGAATTCATCAAGCCAAGCAAATGAGCAATCCATTCCTTACTTACCAAAAAGCAACTACTGCGTACAGCAATCACTTTTTAGGTAAATCTACGGCATTAAAGTATTAAAAATATGAAAATGGCTGGGCTGGCAGTTATCAAGTTTTAGAAATTTATACTGCAGAAAAATAGAAACAGAAGAATAGCAAATTAACATACAATCACATGGCTGTGGTAGCTTTTGCAATAAATGAATGAAGACGAATCAGGTTACAGATTCTCCTTATCCGTGCAGGAATGTAAGTCAAGGTACAGGAAAACATGAAAATTTCACTCATATAAGAAATAAATATCAGCCCAAACTCACAATGTGCTCCTGTGGGAGCCGAGATCATAAGTTTTACTCACGGTAGGAATAATAAAACTAAGTACTTACTTTTGGGCAAATGCACTGGCTTGACAGTAATGGGAAAAAATCTGTGGTTACTTAGTATTGCTTGAATTTCATTGGGACGTAACCATCTTGTTTGGGCCTCATACCTTATATTTGCAACATCCAAATCTGTCCATGTAAGAAAGCAACATTGAAGGTAGTTATAAAATGGATTCATGAGTTGAGTATCAAGAAGTGCAGTTTACAAAAATAATTAAGTGTTTTAACAAGTCCAACTCAAGCTTTAGAAATAAAAATAACACAAAGGTGTGAATCAACAAAATACAAAAACAACTACATGACGGCTGTACTGCTACATCCCATGTTCTGGGACAGAATGAATTAGGTTTTCCCATTCCTTTCTCCGTAATCACTTTCCCCAAAAGTATTCCTTTATGCTAAACGACTTCTAATCAAAAAGCTCCATTTCCCCATCTAAAAATTGTAACTTCAACACAGACTATCCTTTCATACATATAAGGTCTATCAATCATGGTCAGTCCGATGCTGTCAATCCCCAAGCATAACTTTTTTCCATCAACCCACCACTTAATGAGCCAAAAGCATTTAAAACTTGCTCTAACAACGAATTGAGTATTCCCGTTCCAACTAAAATAGTTGGATTTATTCCATAATTATGAAGAGTCCTGTGATAAAGCTGGAAGTTTTCTTCCATCAGCAAAAAGTTACTCCCAGCAGAGTATTGCATATTGAACTTTTAGAACTGATAATTCAAAAAGATAATTGATTCAACGATTATGTGCTAAAGTTGTTTACTTTTTCCAACGATGAAGAACAATCATTAACCGACAAAGCAAGAAGACAAACTAAACAACTTAAGACCAAAAACAACAGAAAAAAAAAAGAAAGAAACAAAAAAGTTTACCTTCCAGTGTGTGAAATCCATGAATCTCCGAGCCAACAAGCCGCCTCGACCCGATAATATCCATGATCGAACTAAACTAAATTAGGCAGATAAGAAAAACAAGGAAATGAAAAGAAAAAGTTAAAAAGGAATTTAGCGACAGACACAGAGAGGTAAAGAAGAAGTCGTTAAGAAGTTCCAAAATGCTAGTCGATGACAGGTACGTATGCTTTTTACTACAAAGAGGAGAGAGATTCCGTTATGATCTAATAACTCTTTATTTTAATCCCACGTATCGTTAACAGGATTTGGAAGTTGTCTAGTTTTATTTTAGTGTAACGCTAATCTATCATCATCACTGGTTTATTTATTTTTTGTTTTATGTTAATGTAACTGCAAAGAAATAATATAAGTTAGATGAAAAGAAAAAGGGGGGAACGGAGCACTGCCACTTATTTTTAACCACATATTTATTTAGCGCAAGGTATCCCCGTCAAAAAAAAAAAAATCAGTGAAGTAGGTTGAAAGAAATGACAAAAGTCATTCGCGAATTTCAATACGAGAAACAGCAAGGACAAGAATCAACGTCAACGTGGAGTTTAATTTAGAGGATTTATATGTGTACAGGGCCGTTTAGCAGCCATTGTAGCTATTGATTTGGCAAATAAATAATATTCGTTATTTATTAAAAATATTTAATAAAATTAATTATTTAGCATTAACTGCTTATGTATAAAATAATTTATAAAGATATGTCTTTCAAAAAAAATACAAGGACGTGAGTTTCAAATTTTAATATTTCAGTGAATATTTTCGTAAGAATTTAAATTTTAGATGTTTAATTTTATAAAAATTAAGTTTATAACTATGTAAAAAACATGGAACATATAATAATAATAATTGATTTTATAATTTAATTTAATATTTTCTATAATTTATAAATTAATTAAACAATTCTATTAAATTAATCAAAATTTAAACTTTAAATTTCTTAAATTATCTCCTATCTAATGTTTTAAAAACTGGACTGAACTTCGAACCGATCAAAGGAAATGTTTAAGGTTTAGAGGTTCAACTGATAGTGAACCGCTATAAAACCGATATATAATAAATAAGAAGTAAAATTTATAAGAATAAGTAAAAATAAAATATTTTGTTGAAATAAAAATACATCAATGGCTATTATTATATAATAAATTAATAATAAATAAATATGAGTCTAATATAAATATTAAAATAATAATAAAAATCAAATTTGTATTTCTGAAGGAGGTTGTATCTTATCATCGTCAAAAGCTCCAAAATCTCCAATGCTACTTAAAGATTCGTAAACTACACTTTCATCTAAAGCATTTGCATCAACTTCTTCTACTGCATTAAAATAAATTACAAATTAGTAACGTATGAAATTATTCTCAATTGTAAACGTGTAATACAATATAATTTTAACTTAAATATGATCAAAATAAGATATGAACTGACCATCAGTAGATATTTTTAATTCATTTGTTGTGACAGATCCATTTTCTTTATAACTCGTCTTTTCAAGTTCATTATTATCAAGATCAGACGATGGTTCTTCTCCTTCAATCCAAAAATCAATATATTTAATACAATCATATCAACTAGATCATATGTTCTCTTCTTACTAAACGATTTGAATACATAATACAACTACTAGTAAGAACACAAGTGCCATCATTGCTTTATAATCTTTTTCTTTTTTGTACTATTATGCAAAAGAATGACAAACATAACGACGACCATTCAAGGTTCGTTAGGGTTTTTGTCCCCTAAGTCTTCATCTCCCATGTGTTCATTTTCATTTTCATTGAGCATGTTCATTAGCATAGATATCTGATCCTG
>JANZLF010000110.1:34923-45125 GCA_026546835.1 Erythroxylum foetidum
ATATTAAGAATAACAGTTGTTCTTTTTATAAAGATGACATTTATTATGGATTTGATATGTTTACAAATTCTTTGTATGAATTAGATCTTAAAAGGCTAATTCTTCAAATATAGCAAGAAAAGGAGATTAAGTGACCAAAATCCTTCTTATTTATGGCATTGTAGGTTTGGTCATATTAATGAAACAAGAATCACAAAGTTACATAAAGAAGGATATTTAGATCTTTTCGATTATGAATTATATGAAACTTATGAATCTTGTTTAAAGGATAAAAAGACTAAATTTTCCTTTAGTGGAAAGGGACAACGTGCTAATGAATTGTTAGAGCTTTGATTGAGCCCAAGGCTACACTTTCATAATTTTTAATGTATTTTTTGACTTTTAATTTATGATTTTTGTGCTTTAATTAGCCCCTTAGGATAACTTGCAGCATCAAAATCTAGCGGGGGAAGAAGGGACTCAGCTGATGGTCGCTAGCCATTTATAGTTGTTATAGGATCTAATGGTTTAAAGAGAGTTTTTTGGCGCTCTGAAAGTTCTGAAACTGCATTTACCTCGTGCATTTTCTCATCATTAATAGGTTCTTGCGGATTGCCAGGAGTTTCACTTGGAGTGTCTTCTATCTTAATGCCTAAATTCCTCCCGTTGGCTGTGGCAAAAAGGTTTAAAAAATAGGAGTAGACCACCCGGTCTAATAAAAAAAGTTTGAATTGACCGATTTTTATACATAAAGGCTATTACGTGAAATCGAACTAGACCACTAACCAGTTCAAACTTTTTTTGGTCAGACTAGATGGTCTGGTCTGATTTTTAAAACCTTGCTCCTATCTTTAAGATATTGGTGTTAAGAATTTAAAGTCAATTTGTAAGTTTTATAAAAAAAATTGAAACGATAAAAAACAAAAAAAGAGTGACTCGTGTGTCACACTTATAACATAATAAAAAAGATTCACAGAAATGTGGCTATGACAATTCTTGTAACATGCGTGACAATTATATTTTTAGAGCAAAATAAATTAGATAATAAATAGTATTTGACAATTACAAACGCCCTCTTAGATGTAGCTTGAGTAGGTTATAATAATTTTTAGGTACAATCATCTTTTCGTCCTTTAATTTCTTAGTTGTTGCAACAAAGTGCTCCTCGTAAGAACATTTTTAAAAATAACATATTAAATTCAATCTGTCAATTCAATAAGCTAATCATTAAACATAATTTGACATAATTAAATAGTCAGATGCCTCTTAATCTACTAAAAAATATCTTATCAATCATTCACTAAACAAAGATCATAAGCTTCTTGTTTTAGTTGTTAAAATCAAACTGAGAAACCAATTATTTCATTTGGTGTCGGGTCTGCCAATCCATCTCCCACGTGACTCTTGCGGCTTCCCATTTGAATGTCCACAAGATCCACTTTTCTACTTTAGTATTCTTTCAAACTAGCTTTTATTTAATATTTCCTCAATTATATATATATATATATATATATATATATTATCAGCCACTTACATCATGTATAGTCCACAAAAATTGAGAATTTTTTTGATACAAAATTTAATATACTGTTGAAATCAGTTAAAAAAATATATCCTGCTGCACAAATTTTCTCTTTAATATGTAATATTTTCAGTGTCAATAATAATTTTCCAAACTAATTTAGAGTAATCAATATTTAAAATTGTGTACTTAAATAAGCTCTAACCAGTTAACTTATCATATATACTACCACCGTCCTAGCACTTTAGAAACAACATGAAAGCCAATATAATTGAAACACTCAAAATTTTGGTTTGCTCAAATTCGAGCATAACGAACTCGATTCAATTTGATTGAATTTTATGTTGAGCTCAAATGTTTTTTAAAAAAGATGTTACGAACAGGAGACAAATCAAGCTTTATTATCTAATCCAACTTGAAACTTATATTAGACAAAATAATATTATTTTGTCATTTTAAACTAAATCAAATAATTTAAACTTGTAAAGAAATTAAGTTTAACCTAAACTTGATAAAGCTTCAAGTCACTCAAAACCCAATTAAAATTGCACTTGGGTCATAAATTTTAGAGTCATTGAAATCTTTGAGTCAAATCTAGACTTCTAAAAATACGAACCTAAGCCAATCTATCATCAACTGTACCCGAAAAATAAAGCCATCTAATAGTCATTTAATAATCAATTGATAAAATGGTTACTTTTGACTCTAAGTTTTTTACCAGTTTAATCTTAATATTCTAGAGAGAACAATTATAAACTTAGCATTTTAAAAAGTTAAAATTGAACCCCATAACAGAAAATTTAACCTTGTCTATTAAATGTTAGGTTAGCATTAACCTTATAATTTTTTAACATTATTTTTGTGAGCCCTAAGTACCACTTCATTACAAGGTAGGACTCATTTTTTTTTTTAAATTGCAAAAAATCAATTTTACATAAAGTTTTACACCATTTGACAAATTTAATGGTAACGTTTCACAAAGATCACTTAAGACTCTAATTTTTAGAAAATTTTAAAATTTAATCTCATTATAACCGAATTATTAGCAATTTAATGACATCGCTAACTTGGCATTTTTTAATAATTTATGTTATTTGATTTTATTTTATCTGTATGTTATAACATCTTTATAACACACAGTTACAATGTGGAAATTGCAAATAAAATAAGTTTGTAACGATTTAAAAAAAATGTAGTTCTCTATTATGACTTTATAAAAAGTGTATTTCATTTTTTAAGTAATTCTTTTTAACTTTACAATACAAAACTTTTAAACTTCTCATATGTACATTTTTATTGAAATTAAACTTTAGATTATTTTTTATACATGTAACATTCTAGTGATTTTTAGTTTTTAATATTTATAAATACCATATTTATCTTTATAATTAAAAAATATATAATTTTTATGATTCCATGTAAGTTCTTGTTTTTGGTTTTTTAATTATTATTATTGTTATTATTATTATTATTATTATTATTATTATTATAAGAATAATATTAATACTTTTATATTTGCTATTAATTAGTTTTTTTGTTTTTTAAAAGGGGAGTTATGAGAGAGTTTAATAAGAAGTTTGAACTAAGATAATTACAACTTGTTATGCATAAATTTAAGTGAAACATAGAAACTTGTAATTTAACATTTGTTAGTTTTATTTTTTTATATACAAATATGAATGAATATCTAATTTGCTAAGTATTTTATTAGAATGTTATAATAAAATAAGAATTGTTATTAAAATAATTTGCATTGGGAATAAAATAAATTAATTTTAAAATTAACTAAATTTAAGTATTTTAATTTTATTAATTAAAATTCTAGCTTTTGCCGTTATAACATGTAAAAAAAATTAAGAAAAGTGCCAAGCCAATGAGTTGTGAAGGTATTAGTAATTCCATTATATTGGAGTTAAATTTTAATGTTTTTTAAAAGTTAAGTTCTTAGGTTTTCTCTGGATTAAAATTGTTAAATGATGTTAATTTTAAGATTAAAATTGACCATTTTGTCATATTTTTAAAAAAAGTGATCCTACTTGTTGACGTGAGACTAAGACCTAAAAAAAAAAATTTGTTAGATCAAGTACTTAGTGCTTGATAGAGAAGATAAATTTTGTATTATAATAGGGTACAATTTTAATATTTTCTAAATATTAAGATTATAATTATTTTCTTTAAATTTATTAAGGGGTAAAAAATTTAGACTCAAAAGAGACCGTTTTGTCAAAATTAATTATTGTCGTGAAAAAAGCAGTGTGAACGTATTTATAAAAAAAGCAGCGTGAAGACCTGGAACCTCGAGAGTCACGTTGTGCGTGGTTGTCACGTCGAGATCGAGTTGAAAGTTGGGACCTCTTGCTCTTGGTCCTGAACTTGACAGATACAGAGCCCAGTGCCCACATATTTTCCTTTCTTTTTTACCGTCGTTTTCAGGGTCCAATGTTACCAACCATTCTTTTCACCGTCAAAAAGAAGGAAATAAATTAATCAAATATGTTTGATTTTATACTAATTCTTTAAAAAACACACAAAATGGCGAAATGATTGCCAAAATTGAAAAGACAGGTAGCCAAAATGATCCTCTGAGACCGATCACACACCTCCTTAACAATATGTCATTTCAATTCCATCTCTCAATTTGGAGGTGAGTTAAAAACGAGATCAGATTTTTTGTCCAGGTATTCTGTATCTAGTCTAAGTTATTATCATCCTACTTAAATAAATGACTCAGATCCTCTAGCACAAGTTGTGTGATTCTCTTTTTCTTTGCAATTTCACTTTTCGATATTTCATTTCTTTCTATCGGACCTCCAAATGTCTTGGGCCTCGACTCATTCTTGATTATACAGTTCATCTCGTCATTTTCTCGTCGCGTTTTAGGTTTTCTTTTCTGTTTATTATTACGGATTCCCAGTGGGTTTATTTTTACTTCCCATGCATGATCAACTATTTACCGTATTTTCAATTTTCTAAAATTAAATTTGCAGGAATAACCGGCTGAGAATGTATAAAAATTGACTGCGAATATAACAATACTTCTTTGAAATCTCCAACTTCACGTAATGTTATGCTCAAATTGCTTGCAAACTACAATATTATAAACAGTTGGTGA
This sequence comes from Erythroxylum foetidum, assembly GCA_026546835.1. Lineage (NCBI taxonomy): Eukaryota > Viridiplantae > Streptophyta > Magnoliopsida > Malpighiales > Erythroxylaceae > Erythroxylum > Erythroxylum foetidum. The sequence continues at coordinate 39,537 of JANZLF010000110.1, forward strand.
TTACTGGACTTGGATTGCATGGCGCTGAAAATTCGTTGCTGGTAATGAATGTGGCTTTGTTACTATAGACTTTAAATTGTAATCTTGAAATTTAATCTTAATTGCATGCAGTGCTTATATGTATATAATTAGTGTTAAATATTCAGCACACGAGTTAGGCTTTTGGCTGAATCAAGTTTATCATAAACTATTATTGATTAAAGAAAATGATACGAAATGATTGTAATTTCCTAAATGGTATCATGTAGGTATTTCCCTTCTATACTCATGCTGATGGAATCCAAGCAATAACATTCACAAGATTAACAACAAAGATCAACCTACGTCAAACCACTCATACAGTATAGATAACCGAAAGATAAAATAAACACGGGATTTAATATGAAAAAATTTTCCACTACAAAGGTAAAAATTATAAGACAAACCAACAATAAATCAACTAAATCAAATAATAACATAAAAACATTTATCGTTTGAAAATATTGACTATAATTCAATAACACCTTACAAAATAAGGGTAGATAATCTGTATTTTATCTTCAAAAAGATATATATATATATACACACACTAATTGTATAAGCCAAAATCTAACAAAATAGTAGTTTAAAAATGTTATTCAAACTTTAAAACTTTCCAAATCAAATAAAAATTTACACAATAATCTAACAATATATGCAATATCTAGTCTAATGCACACTAGGACATATATGAAGGAGCAAACAACAGAGGAATATGAAATTGAGGACGTAATATCTTTCTCCTTTTCTATGGTGGGATAAGATCATTTGCTCAACTTGAAATAGGCTGCTAATGCTATACTAATAGGCTTAGTATGCTTCATAAACCTCTCAAGCACTTGTTCAATATATTTTTCTTTTGAAAACTATAGCTTTTCAACCTTCCTATCATGAATGATCTTCATGCTCAAATTCAACTTTACAACACTTAAATCATTCATGTCAAAAGACTTGGACAAGTCCTCCTTCAACCTCTAAATCATGCTGGCAAGTTATCTCACTATCAACATACCATTCACATACAAAAGAAGGATGATAAAGTTACTATCAGGAAATTTTTTGAAGTGCACATTTAAGGATTAGCTAATGTTCTCTTATAGCTATTGCTTGTCATAAACGAATCAAACTTCTTATACCACTTTTTTGGTATCTGTTTAATCCTATAAAGACTCCTGTTCAACTTACACATTAATTCCTCTCTCTTTTTTTTTTGACTTTGAAACCTTCTTGTTGCTCCATGTATATCTCCTCATTCATATCACCTTATAAGAAGGTAGTTTTCATATCAAGCTAATCAAGTTCTAGATTCAAACTCACAACTAGACCTAAAATAGTGTGTAATGATATCATCTTAACTACTAGTGAAAAAGCTCATTGAAGTTGATACACTTTTTTGGCTTGTATCCCTTTATTATTTGTCTCACCTTATGCTTCATAAGCTTGTCAACATTTTTTTGATATTAAACATCCATATATTTTTCAATGCCTTCTTGTTTTTGAAAAGCTTCACTAACTTATAGTTCTCATTTTTCTTCAAATAATCCATCTCCTCTTTTATTTCCTCAAGCCAAAAGTCTTTGTCTTTGAGTGACAACACTTGGAAATACCCTGATTCTCCCTTAATAATGACTAGGAGATATTTAAACTAGGGTACTTGTTGAAGGATTCTTCTTTTTAGTAGACCTTCAAATTTAAACATCTACCAACACTTGAGTAGGTGTCTCTCCGTACTCATAATGCTCATAAACCTTATCTATATCATCCACATGATATGTCATCCACATGATATGAATTATGTGACTCATCTCTATCAAGTTGCATATGATCATTATCATCCTGTACTAGGTCACACGTTGTAATATTTTCATTATCAAAAAATAAATTGTTGGAAGTAGTCTTTCCCTTTTTGATCAAATTTACAACCATCTCATGCTTATAGAAGACCATGTCCCTACTTTTGGTAACCTTATGTTTTTTTGGATTGTAGAGCCTATAACCAAACTCCTCGTCTCCATATCTAACAAATATACAAGGAGTAGAGAGCAAATCCAACTTTGATCTCTGCTCCTTCGGTAAGTGTTTCAAAGCTTTGCATCTGAACACCTTCAGATGTGTATAGGTCAGATCCTTCATTTTCCACACTCTCTCGGGAATTTCAAGATCCAAAGGGTTTGAAGGAGTTTTCTTGATCACATATATTATGATTTAAATTACGTTAACCTAAAAGGACTTCGGTCGATTGGACATTTAGAACATGCACTGAACCTTCTCCAAATTGGTTTTATCATGACTTCAGTGGAACTATTATATTATGGGGTAATAAGTTTTGTCTTCTCATGTCTTACATAATGGTCCTCAAACTAGTTATGCCTCCATTGTTAATTCAAAGACACTTCAACTTTTTTTTTAATCTCTTTTTCCACCATAGTGTGAAATTTCCTAAAGGTCATAAACATCTAACTTTTTTTTAGTATAAAGAGCCAAGTCTTTCCAGTAGCATTATTAATAAAAGTAACAAAGTACTTGTTACCTCCCAAAGATTACTCCTTAATGGGACTACAAAAGTTAGGGCGCATAAACTCTAACTTAGTTTTCCTTTTGGTAGATCTTTTATGGAAAGACATTTCAAGTTGTTTTTCAACCTTGCAATAATCATATGGTATTAGAGAAGCATTAGTTTTCGTAGGGATAAGTGAATTACCGATTATTAATTTGATCCCCCTTTCACTAACAAGTTTTAATCTATGGTGTCACAGATTTGGAGAAGTATTTTCTTCAATGATATATAGTTCTCTAGCACACAGCTTCAAGCGTGACTTATAAGGGGGCAACATAATCTATCACGAACAACTATTAATACTCCTTTAGACAACTTCCACTTGCCATTCTTAAAAATGTGTCAATATCCTTCTCAATCAAGCGCATTCACAAACAACAAATTGAGACACAAATCAGAAACATGTCATACTTCTGTCAAGGTCAATATACACCTAATATTGATCTAAAATTGAATGTCACCCATGCTAACAATGTTAGCGGAGCTTTGATTTTCCATTTTCACACCTTTAAAATCACCACTCTTATAACTAGTGAAATATTCCCTCTTTAAAACACAATGGTAGGAAGATTGAGCATCAATAAGTCACTCAAAATTTGAGTGACTAATGTGGAGACACCTTATGGTTGCACAAATCAATGACGCCTCATCATTTGTGCCAGATATTGTTATTGAATTATTATTTTCGTCTTCATTGTTTTGTTGTCTTACTTCTTCTGGTCTTTCTTTCGCTATTAACAGAATTCCTTTATATGACAAAGTTTGGTGCAATAATGACACTCCTAGTCTCCTTGTCAGCTCTAGAATTACACATATTCTTAGAATTACCATGTCCTTTAAAACCTCTACCTTTACTTCTTCCTTTGTTCTCAATCATAAGAGCTTGTATATTGTCAAGATAGATCTCCTTCCTTCTAATCTCTTCATTAAACATGGTCTTTTTGATCATATCCAAAGAAAGCACATCATCTGAAGCAGAGTTGTCGATAGTCACAACTAAAATTTCTCAACTATCCTTTAATGAACTCAATAGGAACAAAGTTTGTAGCTCATCATCAAGGATGATCTTTATGATGGTCAACTTGTTGATGATATCCTAAAAATCTTTGAAATCCTCATACATTGATTTTCCAACCTTCAACTTTAAGTTTACAAATCTTTTGATCAAAGAAAACTTGTCGTGAGTAGTCTTCCACTTAGACCCTCAAATTTCTTCCACAGCTTGAAAGAATCAGTCTCTTAGGATATGTAGTTGAATATGCTGAAAATCATGTCAACGGACTATATGGGCGTGTTTGTCCATATGAGTGTGTCTATTCTCGAGGTGTTGCCATTCAGCCCTCTACAATTACAAAAGCTTATTTTATCATCCACATAGTTGTGTCCACTACTGCACGGGCGTGTGCAACTTCAACACAGGTGTGTGCTTTTAAAATTGCTTTCAATTGCCATTTTTTACCCCGAATTCATCTTATTTTCGTTCCTTTTGATTATGAAGACAACTAATACTTCTGGAGCCCAAATTTAGTGGAATTAGTTTAACAAAAATGTCAAAAATGGGGTTAGACCCATAAAACATACAAATTCCACTTTATAGTGGATAATATAAGAAAACATAAACCAGTTATCCAACGCGTTAGTAAATAGTTATATGAGATAAATTATCCATATTTGCTTAATGAAGAACAACATTTTATGTCAAAATGTACAAAGCAATAGTTGGATCACTTAGTGGAATTGGAATCTGTTATCCTAAATTTAAGAGCATCATGCTCCAAAAATTAATTACAAACTTCTCAGTAAATATTTTGGTTTTCTAAGTCTCATTTTTTCTATTGCTTAGTTTTCACTTTATATGTTTATTTTTTTGGTCGATGCCTATGATTGAGCCTCTAAACCTGGTAAAGTTTGATAATGACATAATTTTTTCAATCTTTGATGTCTCATTTTATTATGTATCAGATATATATACTACAAAAATATGTATGTGCATTTATGAGAGTAAAATTTTGTTCAAGCAATTTTGTGTTAAAGTGTAGGTGCCTATGTTTATTACTGGATTATAAAGTTTGACCGTGCAATATTTTGAATGTCAACATACACATTTTATATAATTAAGATTTAAAATTTCTACAATGTGATAAACTTTATCCACAGCTATAGCTTGGATAGTTGGCCTCCTCTAATCATCATCTGTTTCGACTTGTTCATTACCCAATGATGAGCGTAATTGGTGCTCTAAGATGAACGTGGTCAAATATGAAAAAGTTGGGAAAATGTATGCTCTAACTCTAAGATGAAAGATTCAGTTTGCCCCTAGGCCCCTCCCTTAAGCAAAAAGCGTTGTTTTCTAGTATTTGGAATGGGCTACAAGCAGTTGCCCATGCTTTAGCATCTAAGTGCTCACTAGAAAACCCCTATCTTTCTTAACTTCTTGTATATTTATTTTGTGTGTGTACATATACAATGTAAATTCAAATTAAGTAAATGAAAAAGACAAAGAACAACCACATAAACTTTCTCATTATGGATGGAAGAGAAGTAACAAAGTTGGATGTACCTTTAATTTCTAAAGCCCTCCATATTTTTTGATTAACTTAATAAAGCACTACATCCATTCATTCGTTCTTTTCATTTCATTCTCTGGTGGCTCTTCCATATTTCATCACGTGATTCTTTTGCTATGTAGTATAAATTCTAATTAAGCACTCACTACCTTAGTTATATACATTAATTTGTAGGCTTTTAATAAACATGCCATAAAAGATTAAGTTGTTAATAGATACAACTTTACTTGATGGCATTTTGAGTAAAAATTAACCATCAATTTATATAGTAAACTTATGAAAAATGAACAAGATTGATATGTTAAAAAATAAAATAAAATATTAATATTTAATAACATAATAAAAATAAAATAAAAATAGGATGATGAAATCAAATATTCTTTTTTAATACAAATCTCAATAAAACAAGATTTTACTTTAAAATTTTTAATAATAAAAAATAAAATA
>JANZLF010000110.1:55510-71692 GCA_026546835.1 Erythroxylum foetidum
AAATTAATAATAATAATAATAATAATAATAATAATAATAATAATAATAATAATAATAATAATACTAAATTAATAATAATAGGAAGAAAGATTATCTTTACCTATTCAGTGATTTACGGAATAAATACAAATAGGAGGAGGAGGTATCTTTAGTTATTCTTAAAAGTGTAAAAATAACTAAACGTAAAATTAACTATTCCGCAAAATTTTTTTAACCAAATAAAAGAATAACTTCTCATCTGTACCAAACGTGCCATTATTTTAGGCCTCTGATATTTGCTTTGTAGATAGGATCATAGGACCAAATTGGACCAAACTTTTGCAGTATCTTCGAGGTCCAAACTCCAAAGCACGGGCATGTGTAACGTAGTCCAATCATCAATCCATCTTTTCTCCATCTCCGTAACATAGGAATTCAGATCCCAAATAATCTTCAAACAACCATCGGCCCTACAAGTCTCGTTAGATATACTGTCACCTTTGTTTCCTTTGACGTGTACTTTCCTGTTTCATACTTGACTGAAACTGAGGTTACTTTGAATGAGAAACAAAAGAGGAAAAGAAATTATCTGTAATGGTTTACAAATTCCATCTTCAAAAAGAAAACTATAAATTGGGACAGTTGCCTATTCGAATAGAAGTCTTTAAAACAGGAACACGATAAGAGCAGCTTTGTTGGACCTCTGAGAATTAAGTTAACAAACAGAGGCTGAGCTGACATGGCAATTCCCTTATCTAACAAACCCTGACATGGAAAGTTTTTAAGGATAAGAATGATTTCATATCCAGATATCAACATTGCTCGCTAGCTTCTCCATTATGATCAATACACGCAAACTCTAACATTTTTTTTGCAAAAGAACAGCCAGCCAGCTTTATCGTCCAAACTTGGTCGACTTCTCACATTTGGGTTTCCTTCTCTCTTTTCCTTTTCGTTGAATAGCCATAACAGATAGCTTTGTCCGTTCTCATCCATTGTAGTAAGCTGATAGGGTAGAAAGTGTGTAGACCATGAACCTGTGGGTCCATTTTCGTTGGCCAATTTGGGTTATGTGTTGGCCACATCTCCAACCAATCATCCCTCCTTAATTCTTTTGAGTGTCTGTCCCTCTTGAATGATTTTTCACATTGTTACGTTTTCTGTCAACTCATGGTACGAAAGAGTTTAAGCTGGATCCAATCCATGCATGAAAAAGAAGGCACGTTGTTAGTCATGTAAGGGATTGGATCATGGCAAGAAAGAGAGGGTTGGCAATGTCTGCAAGCAAACGCCGGCCAGGGCAAAAGCTTTTATCTAGAAGAATTAAATACCAACTTTCTTCACCTAAAATTATGTGACATCTAGAGCTTCTCATAAAATTAATGCTTACGGTCCTATTTTTCCTTTGCGTGCATTACTTGTGTATCCCATTAAGAAAATTACTGAGTTCAACACCTAATCCGGGAGAATATTATGCCAAATGATGAAAGCAGAGATTAAATCTCACTTATTAGATTATTATTACCTAAACAACCTTTGTAGCCCTCTCTATGCCAAGAGCTAATGCATGGCAATGGTTCCAATAAAAATAAAAAAAAAGTTCAATCCCAATTTGGATTAAGTTTAAATTATTAAATTTAGAATCAAATTCCATCTTAAGCACAATAACGATCTAATTAACTTGAGTCAAAATATTAACACTACATATATTAGTTGGGCACATTAAATATTAAAGCCAGTAAACACAAGATAAAGTATAAAAAGAGGGATATTAACTAGTAAAAATAAATAAAACATTAAAAACAACTATTTGTTTAAAATTATGAATTAAAATATCAATAGTAGTAAAAATAGAAAAAGAAAAATAAGGTCCCAAGAAGTTATATGAGAGTGTACGAACACATGCCTATATAGAGTTTGATTTTTTGAAAGAAGACCAAGAAATTGATGGTGGTTTTGGTGAATTGGTCAAGAATTGTATAGAGGGTTGGTTATCCAACTTCGTATGATGGTGGTTTTGGTGAATTGGTCAAGAATTGTATAGAGGGTTGGTTATCCAACTTCGTATGCCGTCCAGAAAGAAATGTCTAACGATGAGAAAGAAAAAAAAAAAAAGAAAGAGTCTTAACGTTCTCCTCCCTATATTTGTTTGGATATTATTTTATAATTAAAAAATAAAACAAGCTTGAACTTGAACTGTCTTGAGCCTTTTCTTCTCTTCTATTCAATGTTCTGAAATTTGGACCAGTTATCGAATCGGTGACCTTAGTGATCACCGGTTTGACCAATTCGATCGGTTCAACTATCGGTCGAACCGATGTGACGTAATAATTATGCAACAATTATATTTAATTATATATAATATTAAAAATATTTAAAAAATTTAAAAAATAAAAAAATAATAATAAAAATAGTCGGACCGGTTGGACGTTGTTTTTAGGTTTATGATTACTGAAAACTGCATGCTTGATGCTGATAAAATGCTCCAACTTATATCAACAGATAAAGGGACCTTCAGCTCCTCAATTTGTGAGAGTTGAAAAAGAGAAATTAATTCTACGCTTTTTTTTTTTACATTTTATAAAGAGGATATTTTCGTCACTCAAATTTATGATTTTTCTGTTACAAAAAGTAATCTTACCAATTGTATCAAGGCTCACTCTCTATCCTATAGAAAGGAGTAGATTTTTAATTTCACATGACTATTATATGTTAAGATAATATTTAATAATCTTGATATTAATTAGCTATGTTTTTCTTTAAAGTTTAATCTAATACATCCTTTTTGATTAGTCAATATAATTTGTATTTGAATTAAAGCTTATTTGTACGTTATGAATATGCTTTTCTTTTTTTTTCCAAATCCCACTTGTTCGAGTTTAGAAAACATATATCAATTATCTAATTTCTACTCATCCAATCTTCTTCTTTCACTTTATTTCCACGACTTTATTGATGTTTTGCAAGACGTATAAAAAAGAACCAAAAATGGCCAGTGATTTGCAGATGAATTTTATTTTTTTGTTGAGCAATTTATTAATTTTTGGAAATTGAGTACTTTATTATTAAATAAGATACAATAAAGTTAAATAACAGAAAAGAAGATATTTATACAAGTCGCACGTAAAGATTAGTCGTGTAATCATATCATCAAGACTTGAGTTCATTATTTTTAAACTTCCTGTATTTAATTTCAATTTCTTGGAAATGAGAGGGACCACCCTTTCGATCCAATTTTAATATTTTTTTTGACCTAGTTATTAAACTTAACTCTCAAACAAAAACTAATCAAATTTAAAGAAGTGAGCACACATAAAAAGCAAAGAAATACTGTGAAACTGGTGATTGAACCAAAGAAGCAACTGATTCAAGGGTTAATGATTCAATCGGAATTTAACCATGATTGAACTGGTAACTAATAAATATATAAATTTTTATTTTATATAATATATATATAAGATAATTTTTAAACATATTATTTAATTATTTATTTATCTAATTGTAAACTTAACTTAAACCTTAAAACTTCAAAATATACAATTTTTAAAAAAAAGTTTACCAAATACAATACAAAAGAAGATAACAAAGCTTATAAGTCATGTTTCATCAAAAAGATAAAAAAAAAGATCACTAACCATAATATTCATTTAAGTTGAAATCATCAAAATCAAGGTATTTTAAATGGACGGGTCAGTTCTTTCTTTCACCGATTCAATAGTTTTTACCGGTCTGATCGTAAAATGAACGAGTCAATCATTCAAAAAAAATACAATCTAAATTGGACCGTTTCATACTTCAGATCACTAATTTTTTGATCCGATCGATTGATTCGGTCCGATTTTCAAAACGCTTTATTAGAATATTACGGATTGGCTCGCTACTTGGGCCTGTTCTGGCGATATTGGAATCACTTATTTTGTGTTCCACTATTCGGATGCCAGAATTTTCTTTTAAAAAATCAGTCGGAGCGCAGTTTCTCCTATCTGATTAGTATTTCATGTATTTTTCCTATTCATTAAAAAAAACAGCACGTGACGGAGACATCTTGTCTAATTAGTTAAGGAATGCAAACGAGACAAGCGATAATTAAATCACTCACCCAAAACTTGTGTGGCTTCTAGTGCGTATCATTCCAATCACACACGGTGGGCATTGGATATACGTTTGGATAATTTCTCTACTACTTACTATCGAATCTCAAGTATCAATAAGATTTTTAGTTATTGTTGTATAATTAAATATCTTAATTATTTAATTTATTTTAATGTTATAATTACATTACATTTTATTTTTAACATAAATAAATTTTTAATTTAATAATTATTTAATAGATATAATTTAATTTTAAAATATCTTAAATACATAAATTTCAAATTTACTTTTAATAATTAAAATAAATATTAATTTATAATTGTACTTATTAAATTATTTATTTGAATAAATATAATAAATCCTTTACTGAAAATTATTAATATATATTATATGATAGATTAAGATAAAATTATTTACATAATTAATTCATAAAATTAATTTATCTTTAAATTTTGTCTCATACTTAATTATTATTATTAGAATTAAAGATATAATTAAATTGATATTACAATCAAATATATTTTTATTTTATTTAAAAATAGAAATCAAAAACAAAAAATATAGTAAATAATAGAAATAAAATAATTCGGCCCCGTAATTATTCTTTTTTTAATATATATTTTTAAATATAAAAAGTTTAAATATTTGGCAGTAACAGGACAAAACTGGTCCATGAAGACTTGCTCACGGGATGAACTTTTCTTGAATTCTGCTAGCCAAAGTAAGTCACGCGTCGGAGTTTTATACTGATTTCTGACCCGTGAGTCAGTGACTTCTTAATAGTCAAAACAAGAATGTACACATATATTATAGACTTTTCAAAAAAAAAAAAACGTATGCACTGACTGCTTTGAGGAGAGCTTTGAGTTAAGTTGGTCATTGATAAAGGTTAATTTGGGACAAAAATTAGAGTTTGAATTCTAATAATAGAAGGAGTGGATCACCTTGTTAAAAAGCTGTCTAAAATCAGATCATGATTATCCCCTCACTATTCTATCGAGCCGGAATGTGAGAACACATGAGGTGAGCGATCCATCTTTTGGGAAAAGAGATTTGAGTTGCAGTAAGAAGTTTCGGAGCCTCCTTTTGCTTTAGGTTCTGAGTTTAAAGTTTTCATTAACTACACTAGACGTAACTGGGGCTACTTGTTGCCTTTAAGGAAATACTTGCTAGCCCCTTGTGACTGTTGCTACCTGACAGTGTTTTTCTCTGCACTAATTTGTTTTGTGTCTTGTCAGTAAACCGTAAGTTTTCTTTTCTTCACTATAAAAAAGTTGAAGTATTCTTCAATCATCCTCTCTTTTTCTAATTAAGAAGTCTAACGTGACACTAAGAGATATAAATTAAGATACGCATAAACGAAATTGTGGATAGGATCCGCTGGATCATGAACACAGACATGTAGTTAAGCAATAATTGAGTGTACATTTCAATTTTATTTTTGTTTCTCATGCTTGATATGTGAATCAGATTTGATTTTTACTGCTATAATATTTGATCTGCTCAGGTGTCAACGGCATGTTTCACCCAGTCAATTACTCCCGTCTCTCTTTCTTTTCTGTCAGTTAGTGGTAGTTTATGTGTGTGAGCTAGATGGCTAAGCTTCATGGTCATAACATTGACGTGGAAACCCAATCTGAAACTAACTCTCTTTGCTCTGAGACGCAACTCTTTCTCTATATAAACATCTTGGGATGATTCTATCCACACACCACATACCAAAAACAACCATACATTCAAAGGCCAATATGGCTAATTCCGCAAGAACCACACTCCCATTTTCACTTCTTTCCCTACTATTACTGCTTATTTGCACTAGTGAGGTGCATCTAGTACACTCTCGAGCTCCTTTCGCTTGTGACCCTCGGAATGGGCTTACGAGGAGCTTGCGATTCTGTAACGTCAAGGTGCCAATACATGTAAGAGTGCAGGACTTGATTTCCAGGTTGACACTGCAAGAGAAGATACGGTTGTTGGTGAACAATGCAGCCGCCGTACCCAGGCTTGGCATTCAGGGCTACGAGTGGTGGTCGGAGGCCCTTCATGGCGTCTCGAATGTAGGCCCGGGCACCAAGTTTGGTGGTGCTTTCCCCGGGGCCACCAGCTTCCCTCAGGTCATCACCACCGCTGCTTCATTCAATGTATCATTGTGGGAACAAATCGGACAGGTGAGCTTCCTTAGAACCATATATCCCGTTTCGTATTGTCAATTACTACAAGGAGACAAATCGAGGATGAAACATAAAGGGATGCATGCGAATTATGTTCGTTTTTTTTGTTTTGCCAGCATCAATGGAGTGGAAACTGTTTCTTTTCTAAAATAAGCATGTAAAAGTTGTATGTATGAGTCTATTCAGTCTTAGAGGCGACACAACTGTTGCATCCATGACTCGGGAAGAGAAATTTTAAAATGGGCAACTCAGAACTCCCACGCCTAACCAACAATGGTCCTTTTAAGACATTCCATCCCTGGTTGTCCCTTTTCACACCTTTGCCTTTTGCCACAGTTTAATAATATGGTAGTTGATTTTGGTCCTAGGACTAGGACTGCGAGGGTTTGTCTTTTATAAAGGCACATGCACTTAGCTATAGGCATGCAATTTATTTACTGCCCTGCTGAGTGCCTGCCTTGATTAGACTGATTTATAAATTTTTGTTTGTTTAGGAGATATAGTTCATTCATTCATCCAAAAACGGCAGTTCCATATAAGCTTGTAGTCAAACAATATGTATCTCTCCCTCTCTAACGAGGAAAAAGAAAGCCTACAGGTTAGGAATTATAGACAAATCAGTAGCGGTCTACCACCGTAATTGTTTGTTGACTATCTTACTTAAAACATATTATAATCAATGTTTTGGTAAAGATAGGATATTTATAAGCCATTTTTCAATACTTAGAATAATTATGAATTTTTTGTTCAGAAATAGAAAGACAAAATACAAAATATGGTTTTCAAAGCACATAATAATTTTTTTTAGCTTATGAGTGTAACGGGCAAGGAAAAAGAACTCCAGTTGCAAGTTGCCATGCAAGTTGCTTCTATCTATTCTATAGCTTCCCATTGAGTGGAAAACTTGATGCCACTGATCAACCATTACAAAATTATGGCCTTCTTTCGTTCTTTATTTGTCAATATAATATCAGCAAACAGCCACACATTTCATAATAAAGACAACTACGTTGAAATTAATGTTGGTTGGGTTTGGACTACGACACTATCAAACACGGAGTCGACTCCAGAATATATTCTTCATTCATGCCATTGATTCTCTTCTTTCTTTATCAACCCATGTTCTTTCTTTATCACAATAAAATTAAGACTCCATACCATGGCCGGTGAGAGAAATTTGCTTTTTTATAACCTGTGAAGTGATTCCAGACATTGACATTAACGAACTCTAGAAAGCTAGAAAATAATGCAGCGCTTTTACAAGTAGTTAATTACCTACTCAATTTTGTTACAGCTGTCTATGTATCTACCTACTTTGTGGTCCTCGGAAAGGCTATGATTAATTTGTCATAAACAATATATAGATCTTTTTAAGAAGAAATAATGTAAGACTAATTGATATGAAGACCTCAGATATTTTGAGATTCGGCAATTGTTATTACGACACTCATAAATTAATCTTGATGAAAGTTAGTACTTGTATCTCCTGTATTTTGAAGTTTGAACTCTCAATATAATACTATAGAAACTTATATACAAATTTGCAATATAATACGAACTTTTGATGTGGGAAAAAGAAAGGCATCGGTAGCTAGTTTAAACAATTTTTACGATTTGAATTAACATATGAGTTTTGTAGTAAAAATGAAAAGGTGGTGATGGGGCAGGTAGTTTCGGATGAAGCAAGGGCCATGTACAATGGAGGAATGGGCGGATTGACATACTGGAGCCCTAACGTGAATATATTTCGTGATCCACGGTGGGGACGAGGGCAGGAAACAGCCGGAGAGGATCCTGTGGTCACTGCAAAATATGCGGCTGCCTATGTCAGGGGACTTCAAGGTGGCCACAATTACGGGAATAGATTGAAGGTCGCTGCGTGTTGCAAGCACTATACAGCCTATGATCTTGATAACTGGAATGGAGTGGACCGCTACCATTTCAATGCCATGGTACTTCCATATATATATATATATATCACCAAAACATTAGACTTTACCCGTATAATAATAATATATATCACCCAACCCAGGTGAGCAAGCAGGATTTGGAGGACACGTATGACGTGCCGTTCAAGGCATGTGTGATGGAAGGGAATGTGGCAAGTGTAATGTGCTCCTACAACCAGGTGAACGGAAAGCCTACCTGCGCTGACCCCGATCTCCTAAAAGCCACCATCCGTGGCCAGTGGCGTCTTAACGGGTAAGGTCTATTCTATAGTGATTACATACAGTTTGGGGAATAATTAAGTTGAGCAGATAATAAAAAAGAAAAAGATTCTTTAAATAGGTACATTGTGTCAGATTGCAACTCTGTTGGTGTTCTGTTTGATATCCAACACTACACTGCCACACCAGAGGAAGCAGCGGCTGCCACCATCAAAGCAGGTCGGTAAAGGTAAATAAACATAAGATATCAATTCTAAAATTACAAAATATGAATTAGTACTTTTGTTTTTTCTCAGGTTTAGATTTGGAATGTGGGCCATTCCTAGCAATCCACACGGAGAATGCTGTAAAAAGAGGCTTACTAAGGGAGGTGGAAGATGTGAATCTGGCCTTAGCAAACACCATGACAGTCCAAATGAGATTAGGCATGTTTGATGGAGAGCCGTCAGCCCAACCGTTCGGTCACTTAGGTCCAAAGGATGTTTGCTCCCCAGCCCATAAAGAATTAGCCCTCCAAGCTGCTCTGCAGGGCATCGTTCTACTCCACAATCCAAGGCGGGTCCTTCCATTATCAAGAGCCCAACATAAAACTGTAGCAGTTATTGGGCCTAACTCTGATGTCACTGTTACAATGATTGGGAACTATGCTGGTACGATAACTATGACTACTTACAATCTAATCTAATCGACCAGGAAGGATTACAATAATACATGTATATTTACACAGGTGTTGCGTGTGGTTACACTTCCCCACTACAAGGTATCAATAGATACGCCAAAACAATTCATCAAAATGGGTGCATTGGAGTTGCATGCAATGGGAAGCAGCAATTTGGGTTAGCTGAGGTAGCAGCTAGACAGGCAGATGCCACTGTCCTAGTAATGGGACTTGACCAATCTATAGAAGCAGAGTTTAGAGACAGGTCCAATCTTTTATTACCTGGATACCAACAAGAGCTTGTTTCAAGAGTGGCTAGAGCCTCCAGGGGTCCTACCATATTAGTTTTGATGAGTGGAGGTCCTATTGATGTCACATTTGCAAAGAACGATCCTCATATTGGTGCTATTCTATGGGTTGGATATCCTGGACAAGCCGGTGGTGCTGCCATTGCTGATATTCTGTATGGAACAACCAATCCAGGTACGTCTTCACCTGAGCCTTAGTGATTTAAGGGTTAAAGTCGTAGAACAGGAGCTTTCAAGACATTAAATCCTTCAAAATTATACTTTCAATGTTTTTTTCTTTCATATGCCTTCAGGTGGGAAGCTGCCAAATACATGGTACCCACAAGATTATGTTTCCAAAGTTTCTATGACAAACATGGGAATGAGGCCATCAGGGGTGTATCCTGGCAGAACCTACCGCTTCTACAAGGGTCCTGTTGTGTTCCCGTTTGGACATGGATTAAGCTACACCAATTTCATCCACACTTTGTCTCAAGCTCCCAAAAGCCTGTCACTACCACTCACCAATCTCTATGCCTTAGAGTACAACACAACTATGTCGAGCAATGCCATTAAGGTGTCACACACAAATTGCAATATCGACAAACTTTCACTAGCCCTCCACATTGATGTCAAGAACACTGGATCGGTCGATGGTAGTCACACGGTTCTAGTGTTCTCTAAACCGCCTAATGGAAAATGGTCATCAAACAAACAATTGATTGGATTTCAGAAAGTTCAATTGGTGGCAGGGTCTCAAACACAAGTTAGGATTGACATTGAAGTGTGCAAACACTTGAGTGTTGTCGACCAAGTCGGAGTTCGAAGAATTCCAATTGGAAAACATCATCTCCACATTGGACATCTCAAGCATTCTATTTCACTCCAACCAAAATTGGAATAGATCGTCAGAATCACCAGTCGCATCAATAAGTGTAAAATAAAACAAGGGTTATATAGAGTACTTAAAATAAAAAGATTGCACGCATAGTAATCAAGTTTGAGTCTCAGTTGGTAACTAGGTGATATTAATAGGATTGTTTCAAGTACGAGTACAATACGTCTGCAAAAAAAGCAGATGGAGTATTGTTTCAAGTACAAGTGCAATAGGTTTAGAAAAAAAAAAAGCAGACTTAGTATTGGTTCAAGCAAATGTACAATAGGTTTGCAGATGTTATTGATTAAGGTGAGTCAATAAGGATAGCTGCCAGCTTAAAGCTCTCTGGCTTTATTTCTTGCTCTTGTGCACAATTATGTATTGAAAATTTGGAATTGTAACTTATCCTCAAAATTTATTTCTTACTTTTGTGCACAATTATGTATTGGATATCTGGAATTCTAACTTATCCTTAAAATTTATTTCTTACTCGTGTGCAAAATTATGTGTAGGAAACTTGGAATTGTAACTTATCCTCAAATTTATCAATGTCCTGCTTTGAAAATAAAATTCAACTTCAAATTCTCTGAAATAACTAAAAATTAGTTCCTCATTAACTCCTGTTAATGGCTGCAATTCTCGAAGCCAAAGTTAAATCATTTCCTTGTATTCCAATCTCAATTTGCTTGCACCTTTTATCTCTGTACATTATTTGATGCTACTTTCCAAAGACAACTTTCTAGTATCTATAGCTGAATTAGACCTTGTCTAAGGTGCAAATAACTGGACACAAGCTGAGATGCTTTAGCATCGCAAGAAAAGCTCTGTAAAACCCTACAACCAAGTCCTTGTTTTTATTTTGTATGAAAAAGAAGCTGGAAATGTGATTATACTACAAAGTATGAGATTCTATTTAGTTAAACAGGGACAGGATCCACATTAGAATATTTCTTAATCACTTTTCAAGTTACTAGCACATCCCAAATCAAATTGCGTCTTAACTGGTATGTAACATGTCTTTTCATCTTTTTATTTGCAAGGTTATTAAGTACGAACTACAAATGCTATTACATTATTATGATGATTGCAACTTAAGATAAATGTAATTATACTACCGAAATATGAATATATCATTATGACTACAATTGTTTGCAACTAAACAAACTATAATCATGTATCAAATGTAACAAGTTGTAGAATATTTTGTTGCCATTTGGTGCTGTGAAATTATTCATATCTTTCACACGTACAACATTCGAACAACTGATCAAGGAAGTCAGTAATTTTATAGATACCAACAAAACTTGAAAAGAAAGAGAGATGTGACGGATTGTTCTACATGGTAGCTATACAGATTGACTTGAGAAACTCAACTAGATGAATAAATGAGCTTCAGTGGAGAGGAAATTAAAAGCCACATCACCTAGCAAGAGGAACGACGACGCACAAGGAGCTCCAGGGGCGCTGATGCGTTTTGTTAAAAAACGCACAAGGAAGGGCGCGGAGGGTTTTAAAAGGAGACAGGAACATTTATTTGTCACATCACAGCCACAGTAGAAGAAACAAGAGGAGTGCAACGCAGGAGAAACAAGCAGGCGTGGAGGCGCTGAAGGCTTGGAGAGCTGGCGCTGGGGCTCGCTTGGCTTGCGGCTGCAGACGAGGAGAGTGAGCTGGCGCAGAGTTTTGGAGAAGCAGAACAGTGGGCGTGGAGTGTGGACAATAAAGTGATAAACCTCAAAGTTTATTCGTCGAACCAATGAATAATAAAGTAAAATTGAGAGGAGAGTTGCGGCAACAATAATCCTGCGTTTGGTTATTGTCTATAGGGGTGAGGACAGTAGACAAGAATGCTAAAGTCCTATCTATCATCGTGTTTGGTTAATGTCTATGCTTAATTTTTGTCCTGTTCAACCTAAATATAGACACAAAAATATTGTCCGATCCAAACCTGTGGTACAGAAATTTAAGTCCATCGGACAAAATTTGGAAATGACGAAATTATCCCGATTTTTTAACGTCTAAAACCTAAAACGCTGGTTCCTTCGTCTTCATCTTCCCTTCCGTCGTGTTGATCGTCTGCGTCTTCGCCAAACACACGGTAAGCTTTCTGTTCAGATTCTTCTCTTCTCTTCCCCCTTGTCTTCAACTGAATTTACTAAGCCGGGGTTATCTGTCTGTCTGTGTCTTATCAATGCACGCACAAACTTGTAGTTGAGTTGGGTGACCTCCTTAGTCCTTTCCTTTGTGTTCTCTCCATACAACAATCAACGCACACAACGATCATTCCTAAGATTTGTTCCCTCCCTCGTATCCTCCGCCCCACTTTCTCATCTTATACTCACCTTCCTCATTTCCATTTTTCTCTCACTCTCTCTCCTCCCAAACAAACAGTTACATTATATTGCAGGGATATTTTTGTCATTAAACATTGTTTTTTTTTTCTGTCCACTGCAATCAAACACATTTCTGTCCATATGACGAAGACAATTTTCTCTGTTTTGTCCATCACAACCAAATATCTCACTATCTTCAATTCTTGTTCTGCCCTGCCCTGTCCTATCTTGTCCTGTCCTGTCCCGTCCCTGCATGTTATAGACGCTAACCAAACAGACAGTAAGCTAGGCGATATTTGGCTAGGGATTAGATGAGGGCTAAAATAATTTTTCGTGAAAAATTTATGAAGGGCTAGACATCTTGATATTAATTTAGAGATAATATCGACACCAATGATTCGAGTTAAGTAATTTTTTTATTATTTTGTTGTATTTTTTCTCATTAGAAAGTGATTATGTTATCCTATTTTAATTGATTTTGTTATTATGTATGGATAATTGAATTTTTGTTATTATTCGATTATTTGTGTATGAAATCGTTGGGTATTATGAATTGATGATTTTAATGCATTCATTAAATCGTTAATTTCAAATCCATTGTTAAAATTTCGATATAATCTGTAATTGTTATGTTGAACTTCATATGTAGCGACTAATGATTCGTAATCATTAGAGATAACATTGTTAGACATTTTTGCCCCAAAGGGCAATTTTGTCAATGTCTCTAAAGTTGGATTAATATTAATTGCAATTTTGGTTTTTAAATAAACTACCGGTTAAGTTACGACATTTGATCCGGATAAAGATAATAAAGTGGACCAATAAATGATCTAAATTAATAGGTCGAAGTCTAAGTAAAAAATGGGTCCCGATCAGTGTGGACCGGGTCCATATCAGCCTTGTGATAGAGAAACCCGATATGGAAGCTATATATAGGTTAGGTCTCCTGCAGTTACTCAAAAGAGAAAAGAGAACGTTCATGAGTATAAGGTTCCTGACCCGTTAAGGAAGTTCGGAACGCTGAGTAAACTGTAGAAAAGCCTAGCTCGTGAGTCGGTGAGCGCTTTCCACTAAAGGCCCCGTGAGATTCGGAGACATTTGAAGTTCAAATCGGCATTAGAATCCGAAAAGAAACCGAATCCAGGTTTTCCGTATTACCTTCGTTTTTGATCCTTTCACGTGATCCTGGGGTACGTAATAAGGTATCCTCTACGTACTAACAAACATGACCTAAGTTAAATGATGCATTGTATGTGGTTGTTGCCATGATTAATAGGTTTTCCTAATTCGTAATGCTACTGCCTAATTAAATCTAGAGATCGTATCTTAGGTTATTTGATGGTTAGGTTTAATTAACGATCGTATCTTGATTAAATAAAACTTAAGAAAAAACTCGAGTTAATTGTTAACCAACGATTAATAATTGCTAGGAGAGGTTAAAGAACAATAAATTAATAAAATATATTTAATTAGGGTGTAGATCGATATTGAACCAAAGAACAGGTCCCTATCAAATTCTTCACTTTTATTATTTTTTGTATGTTTTTTTAAAATTGTTTTTATTACTTAGTTTATTTTATTTTCGTCTTTCAACATCTAAAACCTCTCCTTTTTCCTAAACATCGGTTATTTTCATTTCTTAAACTTTACACACATCCTTTATGAGATCGACCTAGATTTACCACTGCTATAATAATAACCTAATTATTTTATTTTGATTAGCATAACAACGTGTGGTTACCCTTACAGCTCTTCCTTTTTCTCTAGTGCAAGGTGATGTATAAGATCCTTCCATCTCACTCTTTTGTCCATGTATGCATACTACAATACTAATATGTGGTTTTGGTTTGTGTCTATGTTCTAAAATTCGGACCGGTCATCAAACCGGTGGCCTTATTAGTTACTGGTTTGATCGGTTCGATCGGTTCAACCATTGGTCGAACCGGTGTGACGTAATAATTATGCAATAATTATATTTAATTATATATAATATTTAAAATATTTAAAAAATTAAAAAAAAATAAAAAAATAAAAAAAAATAATTATCAGACCGGTCGGACCGGTCAATTGACCGGTTTTGACCGATTCAGACTGGGTCAATTTATAGCCGATTTTGAAGGATCAACCGGATCGGACCACCGATCGATCACCGATCAGACCAGTCAGACCGGCCTATCCGGTCCGAGTTTTTAAACATAGTGTGTAGGTGACGCTCCTTTGATTGTATATCACTCTAGGTACTCTTTCCGTATTTGAAGCATCTCTGTTTTTATCCCTCAATTTTATCTCAATTGATGGTGGTCGGTGAGTAAATAGGTGAGAGACCCAGATGGCAAATTGCAATCAAAACGAAGATTTCAATTCTTCTCAAGGCTTCGACCTCGACTTTGAACCTCCATAATTGGAATAAATAGCTTGTCTCACTTTCTCTGTTTTATATTATACCTTTTCTATATTTGGCACAACATTGTCGATCTTATTTGGGAAATTTAAATATTGATTACAATTTAGGATCTTGATAACATAAAACTTTACAACTAATACTATTTGTCATACAAATATACTAATTTGTATAGGTCTCAAGTATCATATCAGTGGCAACACAAGTAGCATTTCAAGTGGACAATTCTACATCTACATGTGAATGTCGTAAATTTCTCTTCTGCTTTAACGAATCAAAGATGATAATATATAATTGAAAATCTCATGAAATTTATAATATTTAGAAATAAATAAAAGTAAAACATTTGGCATATATGTCATTTTATGTGACATCTTATTATCCTTGATGGCATGTGATGATGGAGACAGTTTGGTGGTACAGAACTCGCATAATCAAAAAGTCAAAATCAACGTATTTAGTATACAAAACTCTTCGCTTTGTGAAAGTTTGAGAAATGTTATAATATATGTAATTTTTCTTTTGTATTTTTATAAAGAGATTATTTCTGTAACTTAAAATTGTAATTTTACTAGTTGTTTCAAGGCTTATTCTCAAAAAGCTCGCATAATCATAAATTATGATTTGAAAGTTTACGAATGACTTTTACATTGTATCTAAATAGTTAGGGAAATTTTGTACTTTCTGGTTAGAGGCTACTCGAATTCTTAAACAATATAAGATTCAGTCTTTTTTTTTTTTCAATTAGGAATTTGAACTTGACTTAGCAAATAGGGGAGAGTTGATGACAATATAATGTTGAGGTTTCTTTCTTTTCTTGGTACTCTCTTTAAAACTTTAGCAGTATTCACATGCAACTTATTCAAACTTAATATTTGTTGAAATTATATAATTAAACTAGAGGATAGGGTCAATAATGCTTCATTATGTTTATCCTAATTGAGTGTAATTGAAGGAAAATATTATTATATATTGTTTATCTAATTGGAAGAATATATAATTTATTTACCATTGGCAATATTTTCACGTTTCGACAAATGCAATTTTTAATTATTTTTGAATACGAAGAACCAAATAACAATTGCTTATGAACAATAAGAGTGATCGTAACATACAAATTATAATAATAATAATAATAATAATAATAATAATAATAATAATAATAATAATAATAATAATTAATTAATTAATTAATTAATTAATTAATTAATTAATA
>JANZLF010000111.1:5370-16106 GCA_026546835.1 Erythroxylum foetidum
TTTTTATTTTAAAAAATCTTTACATTAAATTTTAATTAAAAATAACTTCGAACAATATGATCAATGATAATTCAATTAAGTTATTAAATTTGATATGAATTAATTAAATTTGAGTCAAATTAATAATTTAAAATAATTATAATAAATTATTAATTTAAGTTATATTTAATTAATTTAGTTAAAATTTTACTATAAATTATCATATAAGTAGCATTTAATTAAAATTTCCTAGCCTGCGGTTATGGAAGTCTTGAAGGATGATCATTCAATAGGGTTTTGCGTTACTTCTTTTTTCACAATGGATTCTATGAGAGCCAGCCTTTTCTTGTTGTTTCTTATCTTTGTTACCAGAAAACATATGAAAATGGTCGATCCATAGTTTTTCATTTCTTTTTTCGTAAGAATATTTTTGAGAATATGCGTGTCTCTTTTAGCTTTTAGCTACAATTACTTTGCATTCAGTAGTTTAGCTAAGTTCTGGCTTTCCAGAAAGAGTGAGAATAGATGAGTTCAGATGATAACGAACACAAAAAAAGAAAGAAAAGAAATAAGTGCGTTTGAAAGAATACGATAAGATAATCCGAGGATGTACTCGTCGCCGATCCGAGGACGATGGCGAAGTAAAACATGTAAGGATTTTTAATCAAACACGTGGGCTTATATGCATATAATTGTATATAAAGGTTTTCGTATAAAGTTGAGCCTAATTAATTAAAGTGGTCTAATATATTTATGGTATTTGAGCTTCATGTATCTATTTTAAATGTGGACTCTATATGTGTAGAGATCGAGTTTATATTTTTAGTTTTATGATGGGCCAAACTAGAAATTAAATTAGCGTTTTATCCTAATATAAATGGTTATGGTCTCGAAATTAAATGTAACCCTAAATTCTTTTCTGAAATTTCATCATCAGAGAGAAAACAGAGAGTTACGGAAAATTCTGAAACAAGGGGCTACGTTCTAATTTAGAAGACAAAACCGTAAAATACCAGTATAGATTCTATAATAGATTCAGGTATGCTTCTGCTTTCTTTTATTCTTGATGATTTGATATGAATCGATCTTAAATTTTAAAATGATTAAAATTCCTACAAGTGATATCAGAGTAAGTTCATAATTAGGTTATCGAGAATGATTGTTTGGTTTCCTTTTATCTTCGGTATTGGAGTTTCTTTCGTTTGGCATGCAACGATTATATTTCGGTGGTGGATTTGTTATTCGTATATGTATTCGGTGAACCTTATTTTTCAGCGATAACTCCAGCGGAAAGTTTTTAAAGAAACGTTTACAGTGTTTTATTTAACATTGGTGTTTTACCGATTATACAACTGTCTTTTGTCTTTATTCAATGACCAATATCATTGTTTCTGTATTGTCATCGTAAATCATTGGATAAGGAAGGATTTTTGTTGCCCATTGGATAACATACCAGAATGCTTTCCAAGTGTAATAACAAATGTAGTTCTTATTATTTGAGCTTAATATTATGAGGAATGAGTTTTAGGTCTAAAATTTATAATTTTTGGTTTGATTTGTAAAATTTTGACCCAATTCTTGATTTAAGCTGACAAGATTGTCAATATCATAACATCAAGAAATTAAAGCTATGAAATTTTCATACAGCTTATGTAAAGTTTGGTATTAATTTCAGATTTTGGTATTTTAAAAAATATATAGCATTTTAAATTAAATTAATTGAAGCAATATGTTACCAAAACAACCTCTCTTGTGAAATTAATTTAACTTATAATGTTAAAAGATTTTGTGTGTATGTTATTCATGCGAATATAGACTGACTCAAAGGAAAGTTTATATTTAGCCCGGATTGCAACTTCACTGGGCATATTATATGTTGCTATGATATAGATTGGATAGACATTTTTGTGGAGGAGGAGAGTGCCCAACGTCTTCAACTCAAATGTAATTTTGCATGTTAGTTTATGCAGCTAATTTAGCTTTTCAACGTAATGTCTTGTGGCAAAACTTAACTTGGGTGACTATGGATGATTTCAATTGTATACTGAAAATGAGGGAGGCAGAGGGTCGTAAACTTTATTCTATTGCAAATACGATTGAACTTACTAACTTTCTTTGTAGGGGTGGAATTGACTGACCTTTGTTCCATATGACGTGTTTTTACGTGGTCTAATCACCAGCATGGCTCTATGAGAGTTCGGAAGAAATTGGATAGGTGATTGGTAAACCCAATGTGGCTCAGTGTTTTTTCTCAATCATTAGTGCATTTTGATGATAACTTGACTTTTGATCATTCCTTTATGCTCATACATGTTAAGACTGACTTAAGTATGAGACGAGCTCCCTTT
Organism: Erythroxylum foetidum; assembly: GCA_026546835.1. Taxonomy (NCBI): domain Eukaryota; kingdom Viridiplantae; phylum Streptophyta; class Magnoliopsida; order Malpighiales; family Erythroxylaceae; genus Erythroxylum; species Erythroxylum foetidum. The sequence continues at coordinate 7,698 of JANZLF010000111.1, forward strand.
AGTTTCTTTAATGGTGTTACACAATAGGAGGGGTTTATGGATATCATTTCCACTTGTTGGCAATCGGAGGTTAGGGGGTACAAGGTGTTCCAACTTATGTCCAAGTTGAATAGGGTCAAACTAGCTTTAAAAATTTTCTATTGGAGTCGGCAATAGAATATCTTACAACTAAAAGATCAACAGAAGCAGGCATAGGAGCACTTTTATGCTCAACCGGATGACCCGCACAGGAGACTTACTAAGTCAGCTCTCTTGAAGGATTACCAAACAGAGTTAATGTTCCAGCAGTCAATGCAAAGTAGAAGCCCTTCTTCAACTTTCTCGTGTTCTTCAATGAGATGCTGAAACTGCGACCGTACCTTTAGCCATTGATTAAATACCGTATCAATGCAAAGTAGAACACCTTATATATACTTGAGTTCGACCTGAAAATAATATCTTTTTTGTTTTTAGATTAATCCGTAGATTTGTACCTAAGAAACAACACTCTATTGCTTTAGTATGTAGGTACGGAACATTAAGTTGAAAGCTATTGTTTACAGAAAGAACTGAACGTAAATGTTTGAAGAGGTGTGAGCTTGTGTATGTCTCAAAAGTGGCCAGTGGAATAGAATTGACGAACATAAGAACAAACACCAATTCAGTTACTATGTGAAACATTTAAAAATATTCAGCGACTAATTATTCTTGTTTCGTCTTACCAAGGCCGTGACACCAGAGACCACTGGGTTTCTTAATCCATCAGCTTTTGCTTAAACAGCAGCCAGAAGAGCCTTCGAACTATTCATCATGAAAGATTCTGAAGCATTTGGTAATGGAAACCAAGAATATGTCAGATCATATGACCGTAAACTTGTGAAACTAACAAATAGGCAAATTATGCAACTTTAGACGAGGCTAATTTGCCGCTCTTCGATGGGGCTGGCCAAGCAGAATCCGCAGTCTTAGGAAGAACCTGATTGGCGGGAATTGGAGTATTGGGGAAATCACAATTTGAATGAGATTGTATCAATTACTTTTTCCTATCAGAAGACAAGGAATTGGAGTAGCAGAGATTGGTCGGAAGAAGAAGCCAAAACGGAAGTCCATCGGTAACAGAGTCTTCTTCTTCGTTTTCGTCTACCAGAGAAACATGTGCGACGGCGATAGACCTTAACCCAACCGGATTAACTACCATCCGACTCACCCCGACTTGAACCGATTCGATTTGACGAACCGGACTTTTTCTGGGCCCAATTTTACTACATCCGAAACTGACCCAGCCCATTACTCAGAAGAGGCCCTGGTTCCCTCCAAAAAAACATAAATCTAGTCAGATCCAAATCTACTTGACATGGTCCGACCCAATTAGATCCAGCCCTATTTGATAGGGCCCGACCCGAATTGGGGTCCGACCCAAGTAGCCGTGTGATCCTCTGGGAAACCTAGCTTTTTTAGAGCTCTTCAATCTGTTCGATATTTGAGATTCCATCGCTGTTGGTGTTCGTCGGAGGCGTTGTTCTTCTTGGATTTCCCTAATTCCCTTTTTTTTTTTTCTCTTTTATTCTTCTTTTCAAGTTCCAGAGCATATGTTAGGGTTCATGTAAACGCAGACGGAGTGTCCCTGCTCGGTGCTCTGGTTCCTGCAATCTTGTCCTCCTCCTGTTTATATATTGCAATTTGATTTCACATATTGTTTTGCGTGTGCTAGGATGAACGTAATTTAACGCAAATATGAGGGGTTATAAGAAGCATACTAGTGATGGTTGCGCGGAACACTAACTCAAAAGCAATCGTTTAGACGAAGGACTGAACATAAATGTTATAAGAGGGGTGACACTTGTCTATATGTAAGGTGCCTGTTTCAAGTGGCAACTGGAATTGGATTGACGAGTATAAGAACAAACACAAGTTCAGTTATAAGTCATATTCAGCAATATGAAATAAGATTAATTACGAACAAATTCATCATCAAACCACAACACGACACATTGGTAATTCCTAACCATGTTGAACACAACAACGATGTGTTTAATTGGTAAGAGAACTTGTGTTTCTACATATATACCCATAAAATCCGGCCACATTTCGGCCCTTGTACGTCCAAGATCTAAATTTGACCCAAATTCGATTATACATACCCTTTTGACAAATTTCAGAGGAACAAAAGTGAAATAGGTTGCTGGTTGCATTGAATAAAGCAGAATGAAGACGATTGCACAAAACCTGACCAAGTTAAACTTGAGAGGTTTGCAGCCTTTTTGTTTGACAGAAGTTGAAATTAATTCTCATGCTGGCTTCATTGCTTCTGATATAAACTCCTTTCTAAGGTTCTCTCCAATGCTTATGATCTCAACTCTTCGATAAGGATCAAAGAATCTCTAATTCACCATACTCCTGAAATAAAATATTCAATTGTAAAGCACAAGTTTTAATAAATAATAAAAAATCAAAAACCTCAAGACAAGTTAACAATAAGTAAAATTCAGGCACTAATTATCATCTATCTGTTAGAGGTGGAAGCTTAGATAGTTCATTGAATAAAAATCTTGACAAAATATCACTAGTTCATGTAAAATTACGAGTATATTTTACGCGTATCAAACATGATTGAACCCAGATCTTACCTCGTCAAGCACACATCCAATATGAGCAGTGAAGTAGCATTTCTTGCAACAATAAGCAGCATGTTTTGGATTCCTCAAACTCTCACAAGCATGACAATAATATTCATCTCGTACTTCTTCAATAATTGTATCCATTAAAGTAAGAGGATGCACATGACATACACTCTTAACATTCTTGGGTATTGGTATGCAATCAATGTGTAGGTTAAGATCACACTCCAAACAACGGTAAAAAGATGCATCACAAACTTTACCACAATCTTTGCAATCATCACAACACATATCTTCAGCCACAAAATAGAAAAGATTGTGCTTATGGCACTTATGCTGCAGACTAGATGTTAAGTACTTGACACATTTTGTATCAAGCCTAAAATCACATTTTGCACACTCATAACCATACACTGAATAAGTTTTGCAAGCTTTGCAACTAGCACCTTTGACTGTAAAGTGCAAGAGATGTTGAATGTGAAAGGGATGCTGAATATACTGAGGTTGGAGTTCTTCAAAGCAGGATTCGTGAAGAAAGAAACTACATGTATAACAGCAATAAGTTGGAGCTGAAAATTGTGGGGAACATGCTAAGCATAGAACCTTCAGATTCTTAGAAATAAAGGCAAATCTAAGTTTATGATTGTGAGAGAAATGTGAAAATCCAACATTACTCTCATTATTATTCCATTTTCAGTAATGGTTGCCAATGAAAGGGATCCCTTGAGCACACATTCTGTCAAGGAAAAAACTACATTCTTCACAGTGATAACATATGTTATTTTCATGGTAGACATGACATCCATCACATATAAATTTTTGGAAAAACTGTCCTCCCATGATAGAAAGAGAGTGCTCATGAAGATTGCATTTTATTTCGAAGGGCAACTCTGCACACTCTTTGTCCAAATAAATTTGGCAGTATGAGCATTTATAGCTTGAAACACTCTCCACAAACTCTTCACATAGATAGCATGTGAAGTCAATCATATCTTCGAAATAATTCAAAATATGATCATTGAATTTATCTTTAGTCTCCATGAAGAGAAAAAAAGAAAAACATATTTTAAGTTAATTATAATAAAAAATATCATAATTAATATTGTCATTTTTAACATGTTTTTTGTTGTTTTAATTTTATTAAAAGAGTTATTGTACATGATATCATTTAATTATATAGGTCATGTCAATATATTTATATCTATACATTTAAAGAATTGAAATATTGAATTTGATATTTCTTAATGTACAAAAGAGTTATAGTAGTAGTTTAATATTGGGTACTTTAATTTATACTTTTCATTATTTAATTAAAATATAAATGACTAGTAACAATGTATGTCTAACTGTCTATCATAGCATTTTAAAAAACTATGGCAGTACTTTATAATAAAATAATACTTAACAAATACAATTTCATAAATGACTAACATATATTAAGAATTACGAATATCTTGATAAATGTAAATTTATTTTCACATCATATGCATGTATTAATTTTACTTGTTATTTTATTTATATATTTAGAATAATTAACATTGTAAATTAATACTTAATGTGCACAAATTTTAAATTAATAATTAACCGTCAATATTTGTCTATTAATTTTAACGTTTTAGATATTTAATTGATTAGTTTCAAATTTAAAATAGTTGAAATTCATTAATAATTAACAATCAATATTTGTCAATTGATTTTGACATTTTTGATGTACATATTATCTTTAAAAAATTGACATTTACTTATTATATATTTTTTACATTGAAGTTAAACTTCATATAAATTCTTTTATATATGTCTTCTTATCATTTTAATTTTATCAAAAGGGTTCTTATAAAATGTTTTATAGTTCTATTTTATTTTATTCTGTAAATTTATAAATTTAAGATTATAATTAAATACGTATGGTAACTCATAATGAATTTAGAATTAATATGTTTATTTAAAATGTATTAACAAATTGATGAAGTTTTACAAGTATCTATCAAATTATATAACTTATATAAAAATTGATATTGTAGAAAACTACTTTAAAGCATAATAATGCTAAAACAATAGTTGAAAATAAAGTTGCAGTTTAATATGCTGTATTTACATTGAATTTATATTTTTCTTTATTCAGTTTATTATATAAATGACTATTAATTTTTTGTGCCTATCATACCATATTAAAGTATGGTAGTAGTTATTGAAACTTACCAAGAGTTGCTTCATGCACCGCGGACTAGTTGAAAGCTTACACAAGTCAGGGTACTTTCCATGGCTATCTTCTTCGTCATCTTCCTTTATCATGTGGTCATACTCATTTTTGTTTAACTAAATCAAGCAAAAAAGAAGATGAAACAGTTGTGTAAGACATGGATCTTAAAAAACTAGAAAAAAAATGACGAAGTAAAGTTTTACCTCGATTGATAATACACATTCAATGTGAGCTGTGAAAATATGACCCGTATTAGCACACTGTTGACATGAATAAGCATGATATCTTGGATTCCTCTTGTTCTCACAAGTATAACAATAATACTGATCTTTAGATTCATCGATCTCATCCTCTGTTAATGGATCCATGAGAGTTAGAGGATGCAAGTGAGAATCATGCTTCACTTCTTTTGGAATTCCAATGCATTTCATATGAAAATATGGTCGGCGTTTGCACTCCAAACAAATGTAGAATGATCCCTCGCAATTCTTCGTACAAATGTTGCATTGAAAATTTAAAAAATATGACGGAGATGGAGCCACAAAGTAATAGAGGTCGTGTTGGTGGTACTCTTTATTCTTGAGTGCAGATATTACCCCCAAATTATTGATGGCACATTGGCTATTAAGGCAAAAGGAAGGGCACCAATAACATTGGTAACTCAGCCCATCTGGAAATATCTGACAAGCTCTACATTGTCCTTTAGCTGAAGCTTGGAGGTGAAGATTGTGAGAAGGGTGATAAGGGTGTTGTATTATTCTTGGCAGTTCGACACAAGATTTATGTAAATACACTGAACATTCAAGGCAACCATAACTTGGGCCTGAAAGTGGCAATCTGCATCCTTTACATTGTAGATTAAAGTCATTAGTACAATTGAAGAAACTAAGCAGATGTAGATCATGGTTAAAATACCTAATTTGGGCCTTCACCTCATACCCAGTTGATCTTTGAATCGTGATGTCTTTGATAAAAGCACATTTGAAATCAATTTTGAAGCCACATTCTTTACAAATTGCCATTAAAAAACCACTGCACAAATTCCTGCACTGATCACAGATGAATTTCTTACAACCATATTCAATAGAAATTGAGTGATGCGAGTGACAAGGGTGTTGTACTTCACATTCTTGTTGGATAATCTCTACGCATCTCTTGTGAAGGTAGAAACGACAGGAAAAGCAACAATACGTTAGATCGGCTATTTCCCTTTCACATAGCCTGCAAATATAAGAAGTCGAAGTCGATTTCTTTCTGGATCTGGAATTGAAAAGGAAGAGCGTATGACAATGCCCGTCATGGGAAATCTGAGTTTTTGTATCTGGAGAAAGTGAGGCTGTGATTTGTTGGAGGTCAGCGTTATCTGGTGGAAGAGCACATTTTAAATCCAGCTTCAACCCGCACTCTGAGCATTCATAATAGTTAGAAATTCTTATGATATCCCTGCAACCTTCACAAATATAATTGTCGATGTTAGAAGGGAAGTGTTTTGTAGCTTGAAGGGTTAGAGAATGATCCTGTTGCAAGTGTAGGGGATGAGCTCGTATCTCACGGGGTAGAGAAGCACAGAATTTGTGAACCCAGATACCATCACAAATTTCACAGAAATAGAAAGGACCATCAACCACGATTTCGAAACAGACACAGCACTTAGTATAGCCGTTTCCATAAATAAACTTTTTATAGAATTTTCCAGCATAGTCTTCTTCATCTAGCTCTGAAAATTCTAAATCACCATCTGCCTTTCTTCTCTCTCTCTCCTTGAGCAAATAATGGGAGAAATTCTCCTCGTTTTGATCACAAAAGGTCAAGACGTGATGATGCTGAAATTGAATCTCCATTATCAGAAGTTCAAACTGATTGTGATTGATGAGAAGGGGAAAGAAAGTAGAAGAGTTTACAAGCCAATTGGGAAAGTTAAAAAGACTGCCGCTCCAACCACACCGTAGAGAGTTTTAGTAGTGGCGATAGGCTGTCCTCGCTACTACTATTTGGTGAGTGAGACAGATGGACTTTATATAATATTAGGCGCTCGCAGATTTATTCTTTTTTAGGTATTTTCTATTTTTTCTTTTTATTGTTTTTGTATACTGTATCATTTTTATATTGTCTCATTTGCATGCAAGTCCACTGGAAACAGCTTCTCTACTATATAGGAGTAAGGCTGCGTACTATCGGACCTCCTCAGACTTTGCTTCATTGCGAAATTTCAGACTGGGTGATGATGATGATGATGATGATGATGATGATGATGATGATGATGATAGACTGTCCTCGCCTCGCTTCTATAATTATTTTTGTAAAGACTGTAAATAAAAAACGGTATCGTTTTGATCAATTATGTGAAAACAGTGTTGTTTTGATAAAAGTAAAATCTTAATACTTGTATGTATACTAAACATTAACAACAACTGATCCCAAACAGAGCAAAGAAAGGCTCATTGGTAATAAAAGATCTAAAACCCTTTGTAGGGATTTAAGGACCTCTCGTTAAAGAATCTCTACCTCTTCATTTTCCTGAAATCAATTATTGACACGTTAATATATTTCTTTAAGATGTAATTTAACAATTGATAAAGTACATTACAAATGTATCTCTCAAATTACCTAACTTCTATATAAAAATAGATATTTTCAGAAAATTATTTTAAAATATAGTAATACTAAAAGATATTAATATAAGAATTTTATTTAAGGAAAATAAAAAATACTAAATATATTTGTACCTATATTATTAATAGTTAAAAATAAACTTGTATTTACATTGAATTTATATTTTTCTTTATTCAATTTATTATACAAATGACTAATAACTATTTGTGTCTATCATACCGTATTAAAGTACTGTATAGTAGTAGTTTATACACCGTGGACTAATTGACAGACTATACAAGTCAGGGTACTTTCCATGGCTATCTTCTTCGTCATCTTCCTTTATCATGTGGTTATGCTCAATTTCGTTTAACTACAACAAGCAAAACAGATGATAAAATATTTAAGTAAGACAAGGATCTAATTTTTTTAAAAATAAGAAAAGGATATTAAAATATAGAAAAAAAATGAAGTTTAATTTTACCTTACTTCACAATACACATTTAATTTGAGAATGAAAATAAGACCTATGAGCACATTGTTAATACGAAAAAGCATGATATCTAGAATTCCAAACAAATGTAGAATGAGCAACGTTAAAGACAGGAGCAACACAGTCTTTTGGAAAAGTGTTAAAGAAAAACTTATGTAACATAAAGTAATATGAACATGGAATAGTAATTGAATAAGTTTGGAAACCACTGGGCATTATTTACGGAAATACTTATAAGTGACAGGATTGTTAGTACGTAGAGGAGACTTTATTACGTACCCCAGGATCACGTGAAAGGATCAAAAACGAAGGTAATGCGGAATACCTGGATTCGGTTCCATCTCGAATTTCAATGCCTATTTCGAGCTCCAAACGTTTCCAAATCTCCCGGGTCCTTTAGTGAAAAGCGTTCACCGACGCGCGGGCTAGGCCTTTCTACAGTTTCCTCATCGTTCCGAGCTTCCTTAACGGGTCAGGAACCTTATGCTCGTGAACGTTCTTCTGAGCAACTGCAGGAGACCTAACCT
>JANZLF010000111.1:16206-27371 GCA_026546835.1 Erythroxylum foetidum
ATTCTTGAAAATGTGCTTTATATACCAGAATTTAAATGCAATTTACTTTCTGTCAGCAAGTTAGCAAAACAATTAAATTGTGCTGTAATTTTCTTTCCAACCTTTTGTGTTTTACAGGACCTTGTCACGAGGAGGCTGATTGGAACGGGTGAGCTTCGAGATGGAATTTATTACTTCAAGCACATTTATTTATCTGTTGCGCTATCTGCTACTATCGGTGCTACACCCTTAAACATATGGCATCAACGTTTTGGTCATATGCCTTTTGATAAGCTTTCTCTTATTCCTTGCCTTTCTGTTTCTACTTGTAAGTTCATTAATAAATGTTGTGATGCTTGTCACCGAGCAAAACAAAGCAGACTTCCTTTTCCTATAAGCTTGAATAGAACTAAAGCATGTTTTGATTTGATTCATTGCGACATTTGGGGTCCATACAATACACCTTCTTATACTGGTGCACATTACTTCCTTACTATTGTTGATGATCACTCTAGAGCTACTTGGGTTTATCTTATGAACCGAAAACTTGACACGTATTTATATTTAACAACGTTCTACAATATGGTTGAGACTCAATTTGGAATTAGGATTAAAGGAATTCGTACTGATAATGGCCTTGAATTCACTTCAAAACAAATGCAAGAATTTTTTTCTCATCGTGGTATTGTGCATCAATTAACGTGTGTTTACACTCCTCAACAAAATGGAGTCGTTGAACGGAAACATCGCCATTTATTGGAAGTTGCGCGTGCTCTTCGTTTTCATTCTGGTTTGCCTATCTCTTTTTGGGGTGAGTGTGTTCTTACAGCTGCATATCTCATTAATTATATGCCCACACCTATTCTATCTGGTAAGACCCCTTATGAAGTTTTGTTTTCCAAACCACCTACTTTCACACACCTACGTGTTTTTGGGTGTCTTTGCTATGCTCATGAAGTTTCCAAACCTCGTGATAAATTTCAACCTCGTGCTACTCGTTGTGTATTCGTTGGGTATCCTTATGGTACAAAGGGGTATCGTGTTTATGATCTTATAACTAAAAAGATTTTTGTCTCGCGCGATGTAGTTTTTTATGAAGAACAGTTCCCCTTTCTAACAGACATTCAAACACCGAATCAAGATCCTTCTTTACCTGTTATTTCACTCCCTATTTCTGATAGTCCTGAACCAACAACTCAATCTCTCGATCCTAATATTGATACTGTCCAAGCCCAACCTACCAACAGTATCACACCGCCTGCTCGCCCCCAACGCACTCGGCGTGAACCTACCTATCTTCAAGACTATGTTCATTATACTCAAGTAATAAATCCATCTCACTCTCTGAACCAATCATCCTCCTCAGGTACTTTACATCCTTTATGTAATTTTGTTTCCTATGATCGCTTTTCTCCTTCACACTTTGCATTTTTGGCGGCCATCTCTGACATAGATGAGCCTAAAAGTTTTTCTCAGGCTGTTCAAGACCCAAAATGGCGTACATCCATGGAACAAGAAATTGCAGCTCTTGAAAGAAATCATACTTGGACGTTGACAGAATTACCAGCAGGAAAGAAACCAATTAGCTCCAAGTGGATATTCAAAATCAAGTACAAATCGGATGGTACCATTGAACGCTATAAAGCTCGACTTGTTGCCAGGGGGTACACTCAAGTTGAAGGTCTCGATTATCATGACACATTTGCCCCGGTTGCAAAATTAGTTACTGTTAGATGCTTACTTGCCGTTGCTGCGATCAACAACTGGAAACTCCATCAACTAGATGTTCATAATGCCTTTCTACATGGTGACCTTCATGAGGAAGTTTATATGTCTCTACCCCCAGGTTTTGGTATGAAAGGAGACAATCGTGTTTGTCGACTTCGAAAGTCTCTTTACGGATTGAAACAAGCTCCTCGAAATTGGTTTGCCAAATTCTCAACTGCTCTTCTTCATTTTGGTTTCATACAATCTAAGGCCGACAATTCATTATTTACTCTAACCAAAGACAACGGTTTCCTAGTTGTCCTTGTTTATGTTGATGATCTCATTCTTGCTAGTACTGATTCTAGTTTGTGTCAGCAATTTAAACAGTATTTGAACACCAATTTTCATATTAAAGATCTTGGTTCCTTGAAGTATTTTCTAGGTATTGAAGTGGCTCAATCTCCATCAGGCATATTTCTTTCTCAACGGAAATATGCTCTCGACATTCTCAAGGAATCTGGTATGCTCGGTGCCAAACCTTGCGCGTTTCCCATGGAGCAGCACCATCATCTGACATCGACATCAGGCTCTCCTCTCAGTGATCCTTCCCAATATCGTCGCCTCGTTGGTCGCCTCATCTATCTCACCATTACTCGACCTGAAATCAGCTACTCAGTTCACATTCTCAGCCAATTCATGCATGACCCTCGAGATGATCATCTTCATGCAGCCATGCGTGTTCTCCGCTACTTGAAGTCAGCTCCTGGACAGGGACTTCTCCTTTCCTCTGATAGTAATGTTCACCTTACTGCCTACTGTGATGCTGATTGGGCCGGCTGCCCCATGACCAGGCGGTCTACCACTGGATATTTCACTATGCTTGGCTCCTCTCCGATTTCTTGGAAAACTAAGAAGCAACCCACTGTGTCCTGCTCTTCTGCAGAGGCTGAATACCGTTCTATGGCCGCTGCGACCAGTGAATTACTTTGGCTACGAACGATTCTTTCTGATTTGGGCGTTCGTCATAATGCCCCAATGACGTTATTGTGTGACAATCAAGCGGCGCTTCATATTGCTGCTAATCCAGTCTACCACGAACGCACCAAACACATTGAAATTGATTGTCACTTTGTCCGTGAACGATTACAATCTAATGATATTGAGACCCGTTATGTTCCTTCCCACACTCAACCGGCAGATATCTTCACCAAAGCTTTGGGCCGAGACCAATTTCACCATCTTTTAAGCAAGTTGGGCATTATTAATCTTCATGCTCCAACTTGAGGGGGAGTATTGGATTGACTGTAAATCAGGGATTTGGGATTTGTAAATATCTTCTAGGATTTGTTAGCATCTATTAGAATCATAGTCAACTGTCAAATATGGTAGGTTCTGCATTCTAGGATTAGACGTCTCCCTCTTTGGAGGCATGACTGAAGCTTGACTATTTGTATATATATCCATCAATAATCAAGAGGCACCTAAGCCTAACAGCTATTTTATCAACCGCACTCATCCTTTGAGATTCCTCATAGATGGCAAAAGGTTTCAAAGGAGCATCTTGCACCACATTGCACCCTCTGCAAGTCCTTTATCGTGCCATCACAAATAATTAACTATAATGCAAATAAACAACTCGTACAATAAAGCTTCGTTCCTTTGAATGTCACTTAACCATATCCAACTATTGATCTATGGAAATCCAAAGAGTCAATAGGCTGAGCATCCACTCGTGTATCAGAGGAAGCATTCGCAGTTCTCTCAAGTAGTACCAGTAGCTAAACAGTTCTCTACTCAACAAGGAAATAAAGCAAACAAAAATTTAGCGTCGGCTAACGCATCTTGCAACACATTTGTTACTTGTAAAAGCATGCTTTTCACGAACAAAAATTTAGCTTCGGCTGAGGAGAACAACAATCTTTTCCAACAGGTCACAGCCAAATGCCTGACTTCTTAATTATCCGACTTCCGTATATTCTTCTAACTAATGACAATGAAATCTAACTATCTTGTAATACTGGAAGTCTAGAGAGAAAAGTAGAGATGATGTCTTACCTTCTGGGGCAGGTATGATTTCACCCTCGACTGCCATTTTTTCTTGGTATCTGGTTGTTGAGAAAGTGAAGGTCTTGTACAACTGCAAATGATGCTCCCTTGGAAGTGCCGATAAATAGTGCAAGCTTGAAGCTTTATCTTATTCAGTAATAATCACATGTTACCATTTATATTGCGATTTCCTGGATAATTGTAAATAATATAGGTAAAATTAATTATTTAAGTAATTATAAATTGATTGAGTACTTGAAAACTTAAGTAGCCTTGCATTATTAAAAAAGGTTAAATATAAAGTTATCATGATCCAATATAAAATATATTCTAAATTATATATATATATATCAAGTGCCGTATTTGATATTTCCTCAATGAACAACACGTTCTCATTTGTTTATAAGCTTGACCATTATGTTTCTATGCTTCTGTTGTGTATGTGTATAAAGTAAAGTGGTAGACTAGAATCTATATTGCAGTTAATGTTACGCAGTTCTGTGTTGGAATTATTCTGTGGAGTTTGGTTTCTTTCTTTATCTTTAATTATGGTGTCGTGTCATGTCATGTCGGTCGGTCTTCAATAATGGAACTGCTCTAAGTCAAGCGCAATCCAGGTCAGTCTTCGGCAAGGACTGCAGCCACTACATAAAGTCTAAACAAAGTATAGTCCAGGAATTATATAAGGTTTTAGGTTCGACTCCTGATAATAATGAGAAGCAGTAAATCGCTTTATTAGGAAGTTGATCAAGATTAAATTGTGATTCAATCCTTCAGCAATAATCAGATCTGTGACTGGAGGCCTTTAGAATTAGAAATCAACCTTATTGGAGCAAAGTATAGTCCAGGAATGTGTTTTTTGCGACTTCTCGTGTAATTGATGTTTGTTTTTCTTTTAATATAAAAAAAGTATAGTCCACTTTTTAAAAAATAAAATAAAGTAGAGTTCAACGAGATCTTCTGTATTAAGAATCCAATTCTTATACTATGTAAGAAAATCTCATTCACTCATTCTTCTGACATCTCATCTGCTTACTTAAAGAGCTGTCAGGTTTTCTGTCCCTTCGGGGAAAGTAACAATCATGGCAGAGTCGTCTCAGTCTACTTTTACTTTTCCACATTGCTTTGCTGTAAGCAAGTAATTGGAGGCAGGGGAAATTGAACGTGGAAACTTGGGAATTAAGCTTACATTTTAATTCTCTGCAATTTGGAACATCTGATCTCGTGGGAACCGTTATTTGGGATAATTTATAATTCAAATTTAAATGTAATAGTGGAATTATATAAAATATCACACCACAAAATTTTACTCTTGTTAAATTTTTTATTTATTAATATTTTAAAAATATGAACATTAATCTTAAACTTAAACGTTCAAATAATATTTAAATAAAATTTTGATATTAAAAATACAGTTTTGATTTAACTAAAGACAAAATTCTAGTAACAAAACAACAATAACAATAATAATATTTGATATAAATCTTGCTAATATGTAAAATTTGGAGAGATTTAGTAATAAAAAGTTTTATTTTAATTACTAAAAAACTATTTCTACATTATTTACACATCTTTAATAGACAAGAAAAAGGAAAAAAAGAAAAAAAGGAACCCAATTATTCTGTCACTAAAAATTCTTTGTAAAAGAAAAAGACCATCTTTGTATTGAATAATCGTGATAGGTATAAAAGGTGTTGTTGTACATGATTTTTATACAGTTGTAATGAAACGATTTCTCTCTCGTCTAACAAACTTATTTCTCTCTTTATCTAACAAAATAGTTGCGTTGGACTATTTTGGTTTCTTTCTTTATCTTTTTTTTGTTAGACTACGAGGTGTCTTAAAAGGATCCCAATTATGAAAAGGTTCTTTTAAACCATTCACTCTCAGTCTAATCCCTGCTATCACCGGGTCAGCCCACTCTCAGTCCTTTAATTATGGCGCTGACAGAAACTTTTGTCATGTTATGTTAGTCGGCTTTCAATAATGCAACTGTTCTAGGTCATGCGCACAGGTCGGTCTTTAGCAAGGACTGAAGGAACTACCTAAAGTCTAAACAAAGTATAGTCCACTTAAGACTCTCCCCTAATAAGGAGGTCTTAAGTTCGAGTCAAAGGAGGAGAAATATGCGTGTTTCTATTGACGATCTTCTAGCCCCCTAGGTAAAGTTTCTTGATCGGATCAATTACGGACACCCCGCTTCCAGCGACATTGTGAGAGTTGAAGCTACTAGAAAACTTAGGGGCTGATGGGAACCTGATGTTGAGCAGGGGGAACTAGTGATCAATCATCAGCTGAACAATCAAGTATGTGAAGACTCCTTGCGCGCAGAAGTGTACAGATTACGTAGGAACCTGAGGGATCTTGAAATTCCAGATTTACATCCTCTAGACTCTTGAGTTAGGGTTGTAGGAGCTTAGGATTAGTCTGACTATGCCGAGATACCTAATGTCATAAAAAAAAAGTATAGTCCACTTTTTAAAAAATAAAATAAAGTTAAGTTTCTCATCCACTCATTCCTCTTGCATCTCATCTGCTTATTTAAAGAGCAGCCAGGTAACATAAATAAGATGTCCCTTCAAAATTAAACAAGGCTCTGCCAAATCACAGGAGATATTATTGGTTGATCATAATTGTACAAGAGGATGACGTAACAATCCGTCTTTATTATTGTCAGAAAATAGCTGTTTTTTTTATTACGTTAGGTATCCTGACTTAGTCAGACTAATCTTAAACCCCTACAACCTCACCCAAGATCCTAGAGGATGTAAATCTGGAACCTCAAGATCCTTCAAGTTCCTACGTAGCCTGTACACTTCTGCGCACATGGAGTCTTCAGATACTTGATTGTTCAACTGATGATTGATCACTGGCTCCCCCTACTCAACATCAAGTTCTCATCAGCCCCCAGATTTTTTAGTAATTCCAACTCTCACACTGCCGCTAAAAGCGAGGCGTTCTTAATTGATCCAATCAAGGAGCTTTATCCAGAGAGCTAAAGGATTATCAATAGGAACATGCCTATTTTCCCTCATTTGACGTGACTCGAACTCAAGACTTCCTTATTAGGGATGAGTCTTAAGTGAGGAATCTGGACCAAGTGGTCCACCTCTCATTGTCAGAAAGCAGTTGTTTTTCCTCCTTTTTGTCAGTCTACTTTTACTTTTCCACATCAGCAACTACAGCAAAGTAATAGCAGGTATGGGAAATTAAATGTGGAAATTTAGGAATTAAGCTTAGATGTAATAGTGGAATTATAAAAAAATATCACATCAAAAAATT
The DNA here is from genome assembly GCA_026546835.1 of Erythroxylum foetidum. Classification (NCBI taxonomy): domain Eukaryota; kingdom Viridiplantae; phylum Streptophyta; class Magnoliopsida; order Malpighiales; family Erythroxylaceae; genus Erythroxylum; species Erythroxylum foetidum. The sequence continues at coordinate 23,221 of JANZLF010000111.1, forward strand.
TTATTTTTGTTAAATTTTTATTTATTAAAATTTTTATTTTAATATTTTAAAAATATAAACATTAATCTTAAACTTTCAAGTAACATTTTAATAAAAATTTGATATTAAAAATACAATTTTGACTTAATTAAAGACATAATTTTAAGTAACAAAACAACAATAATAATATTTAATATAAATCTCGTTAATATGAAAATTTTAGAGAAATTTAGTAATACACAATGTTATTCTAACTATTAATAAAAGGCTATTTTTAAATTACTTACACAATTTTAATATAAAAAAAGAGGGGTCCAAAGTCCCATGCGTATTCTGTCACAATGCGAAAGCACTAAGCTCAATGGTTCGGAATTGTCTCTACGATCTTTCATTATCAGAATTCAGAACTGTAATGGTTGGTACTGTAACTGGACCGTCATCTTCTTTAATGCACATAAGACTCAAAACATTCGTTTCTTTTCTCTCTTTGAAAATTTAATTTAACAGTTTTGATTATTATGTGAAAATTTTAAAAGCATTTAGCCACTAATTATTCTGGTTACATCTTACCAAGGCCATGACACCTGAGACCACTGGGTTTCTTAATCCATCAGCTTTTGCTTGAATAGCAGCTAGAAGAGCTTTCGAACTATTCATCTTGCAAGACTCTGGAGCATTTGGTAATGGAGACCAAGAATGTGTCAGATCATATGACAGTTACCTTGTGAAACTAACAGATGAGCAAATTATGCAGCTCTAGACATGGCTAATTTGCCACTCTTTTATTTTATTTTTAATATTTTAAAAATACTAAACTTGATCTTTAATATTGAAATAACCAAAGGGTTGTATTAGTTCTGCAAACTCTTCAATTTACCGTAGTATTTTCTAGCATAATAAAAAATCAGAAAAATTAACTGCATAAATATAAATCAACACCAAAATTTGATAATGCAGTGTGGTACATCTTATTTACGTCTGCAAAATCCTCACACAGCTTAATTCTTTCATTAATAACAATAATGTTATACAAGACTTTACTGAGCTGATATGACTCAACTATTGACATTATCTTTCGTCCTCACTACCTGATAGAAAACTGAATTGAGAAAATGTGAAAGTATATTTCATCTTAATAGAATAAGAGTATTTATACAAAAATATCTTAAGAATGAATAACGAATATAACTAACTATAACTAACTTATGGCTAACTAACTTAACTGTCAACTTTGACAATTAAATGGGTGCATAATTGTCTCCCCTAATGTCAATATCAATCAGATCAAAAATAGCATTGCTAACAGAAGTGCTGATAGTAAATGGTAATCTTTTCTGTTTTGACATATGACTTATCTCACAAGGTTCAACATTAGAAACAGAAGGAACTAACAATTTTAATCGAGAAAAAGGATGATGGCCTAGCCTAGTATGTCAAAACCATGGGAGATCGACAGAGACTGGAGGATGGAGAAAAAAATCTTTATGTTTTTTGTTAAGTAGAAAAAGACACTGTACATGGTTTTATACAAGTGAAGGAAAGTAAAAAGACAAAAAAAATCATAACTAATTGTCCTTTCTATACAGGCTGTACATGTTTTCTGTGTTTTGCGTTGTCTTTTTTATTGTGTGGCTGTGTGTTATTTTTGCTGGTTCTGACACCCCCTCCATAAGTTGGGCCGTGTGAAGGAGGCTTAACTTGCAAAGAATGTTACGAAAAAACAGAACAACCAAAGGTTTGGTGAATGGATCAACAAGCTACAATTTGGATGAGATGTGAGTGGTGTTGATAATGCCTTCCTTAACTGCGTCATGGACGAGATGATAATCGATGTCGAGGTGTTTGGTTTGCTCGTGGAAAACTGGATTCTTCAAAATGTGGATGGTTGGGGTGTTGTCGCATTTTAATGGAATAAATAGTGTAACTTGTATTTGCAGATCACGACAAAGATACGTAATCCACCGAAGCTCGCATAGGATACTTGCCATACTGTGGTATTCGGCTTCCGCAGATGAGCGACTAATGGTGCTCTATTTTTTGGTCTTCCGTCAAATTAAGGAGTTGCCGAGGAAGGCACAATAACCGGTGAGTGATATGCGAGAGAAGGTGCACCCTGCCCAATCCGAATCACAATATGTGTGGAGTTGCAAGTCACCATTCTGACTTTGGTGCAGTAATCCCTTAGATATGGATCCCTTGAGATATCTCAAAATATGAACTAAAGCCTGCCAATGTTGCTGCTGTGGTTTATGAGTAAATTGACTTAATTGTTGGACTGTTAAAGTGATGTCTGGTCGTGTGAAGTTGAGATACAGAAGTTATCCTATAATTCTTCTATAGCATTTTGGATTACATAACAGAACTCCTTCGTCTATGGTCAACTTCGGGCAGAGGGACGATGGCTGGTTTGAGATCAATGAGCTAAGCATCCATAAGAATTCGGAGATATATTTCCTCTGCGAAAGTATCATGCCTTCGAGTAGTCTAAGCATTTCTACACCAATAAAATATTTCACAGTCTCCATGTCTTTAATAGTAAACTCACAGTATAGGAAACACTTCACGACAGTGATCAATAATTCAGATGGGCCAGCAATCAACACATCGTCCACGTAGATTAGCAAAGCAAGAAAGTTTTGACCAGTACCTTTTGTAAATAGACATGCATCAGAAGTTGACTGGAGAAAGCCAAATTGGTTGTCATTTCTCAATTCCAGTGTCGCCCTGCCTGCTTGACACCATAGAAGGACTTTTGGAGTTTCAAAACTTGTCTAGGTGAAATTTTGTTGTATTCGGGAGGTGGATTCAAGTAGAGCTCTTCGTAGATGTGCCCATGTAAGCAGGCATTATTTATGTCGCAATTGTGCACTGGCCAGTTAGAGGATGTTGCGATCGCGAGTAGGATTCTTACTGACGTGATCTTGGTGACAAGAGAGAAAACGGTAGATAGTCGATCCCCACAGTTTGATTGAAACCTTTGACCACTAATCTGGCTTTTCTTTTGTCCACATAACGATTGGAGTTGCGTTTGATTTTTAAAACCCGTTTGGTTGATAAAGCCCTTTTTTGGTTGGTAACACCGTAGGAGTTTATGTATGATTGAGTTCTAAGGCTTCGATTTCTGCTTCCATCGGTTCTACCCATAACGGGTCTCTTCTAGCACTTTTGTATGACAGAGGTTTATATTCAGCCAAAACATGCGTGAAGAAAGAGGTGTAAGCGTCGAATATGGAGGGTACCTAAACTGATGATGTGGTGGCAGTAGACACAGGAAGAGAAGTGGCTATGATGTAGGAGACGTAGTCCTCAAGGTAATAGGGGCGAAATTTTTGTCTGGTGCTGATACGAAGAGGTTGTGCTGGAGGGAGAACATCAGCTATGGTATTTGGATGGTTGTCGTTACTGGTATGGGAAGATAAGGTTTCGGATGTGGTGGAGTCAAGTGGGGTCTAAAGATGTGGATCCGTTATTGTTGCTGGGTCAAGTAGGTGTAGTGCAGTTGGGTGAGTGTTAAGGTGGTCAGTAGTCTTGCTTGGGAAGGGGGCCTGCTGGTCAAAATGGATCTGTATCTGTGATTTCGGTGTATGTTGGGCTGGGTTGGTTGTTTGTAAAAACTTTGTCTCATGAAAGACAACATCTCTAGTAATTATGATGCATTTTGATGTTAAATCTTATAGCTTGTAACCTCGTTTATGTAACATCCCACCCTCGATAGGAAGGGTAAAATAGTAATTTGGTCAGGGATGAGAGTGATTAGGATTGATTTGGCATTTTCATGCATACTGGTATTTGTGAACAGTGAATTTTTGCACATGAAAAATAATTGTACATGCATTCATGATATTTCCCGGTATTTGGGCCTAAACGGAATTTTATTGTGAATAATGTGGAAATTGTGTTTGAAAAATTTATTGGAGTGAATTTTTGTGTGTTTTATATTTTAAGGGAATTTTAGAAATTTTTCTGGACTTTTCCGGAGAAAATTTTCGGATTGAAAAAATCGCCAAGTGGTGAACCGGTTGATTTTCGGAATCGAAAGTTTCTATCCAATGGCACTACAACAGTGAGTATATTATTTTGGATTTGAAATTAGGACCATTGGAATTGAATGGGTCAAATTAAGGAAATCCTATTACATATTTTGTCTTTTCCTTATTTTGTTGTTTTTTTAG
>JANZLF010000113.1:0-10705 GCA_026546835.1 Erythroxylum foetidum
TAATTTATTTATATTTTTATTTATATAGAAATAATTGGTATTACAGTAAGGAGAAATAATTGGCATTGCGAAAAATAACTAATAAATATATAGACATGTGTTTGTTGTTATTGGGGCAATGAGAAATATTTGGTATTATGAAAAATGATTGAGGGTATATTAAGTTGTATATATTTATTAGTTTACGTTACATCTTAAACTCCCTTAGTTGAAGGTTTCTTATTTTTACTGTTTATGATGAAACGGAACGTAACATGAAAATCTCTGTTTTCATCTCATTTCATTTCATTTCATTATAAAACTTCTTTACAAACAATAGAAGTATGTTACGTTCCATCATGTTTTATTAATTAACATCTAACCAAATAGGCCTTTAGTCTAGCTTTTTTCTTATTAGTCAATCACCACTTTTTCATTTGTGTAGGTGAAGAATAACCCTTAAATTACAAGTCAATGATCTTAATTTGGCTAGCATTAGTTCTTAAACTATCATTCAAATGTTTATGGTTCAACCTACACAAACTACCTTATAGTTAGAAATGGAGTATAATTTCTAACCATTTCTTCCCAAAAAAAACAAAAAAGGCGACTACCTTTGTAACTACTGACTTTTATTTAAGATTGTTGGCATATTGTTTCCACCCCTAAAAAGACACTATTTGAGATTACTAACATATTGTTTCCACCTTTGATTAGAAAAACTAAGACTATTAATATAATTTTGCAGCAACTCTTTAAAGATATGGTGGTGATGTCTTCAACTAACACTACATTAAATTCAAATAATGATTATCAGGTATGTTATTGTGGTTTAAGAGCTACGTTAAAAAGTTCATGGAGTGATAAAAATCCAGGAAGAAGATTTATGGATGCCCTAAGTATCATGTAAGTTTATTTTTTGATAAGTTAAAATTGTTTGTATATATGTTTAATTTTGTTGTTGTTAATTATTAATTATCTTTTAGGTTGAAGGATGTCAATTTTTTAAGTGGTACGATGGCAAATTTAGTAAGAGAGCTATTGAAATAATTCATAACCTGAAGAAAGAAGTAGATAGCTTGAAGCAGAAGGCTCAACAAGCCACAATTGAATCACGTTCAACGTTGGAAATTGAGAAGCAAATAAGGCTAATGAAAGAAGATATTGTTTTACTGACAAAAGAAAAAAATGAATTTAAATTTGTTGTACTGATTATCACAATAGGGGTTTTTGTACTTTTGGTGGGTTTTATAATATTGTTTATTATGGGCAAGTAGGACTAAATTATACTTTAAAAAAAACTTGAATTATGAAGAATGAAAAATCCTCATTTGAACTAATATACTATGCACTATGTTTTGTTTTTGTTGTTTTGTTATTTATGAAGTTGCCTTAATGATGCCTAATTAATAGTTGTTAAACTTATGAACGATTAAGTACAAAAGTGATATCACAATAAACAATTGGAGCAATATTTAAAATTGTGATTATATAATAATAAATAATTAGAGCAGTATATGTAATAATAAATAATTATATCCACATTGCGTTTATATATAAAAATTATGCTATCTAACTGTTCATAAAAGAATCTATAAGGATGTATTGATTAAAGTTTGAACAACACATAAACAATATTAATGTAAAGTCTACGAATCAACTACTTTATGATTAAAAAATATGTACTTTTAGCAGATGGCAGTTAAGATTGTTAATATGTCAATTAGAGGTAGGGGTGAGCATTATTCGAGCCGGCCCAGCCCGAATTAATTCAGGTAAAAAAATTTCAAATTTCGGGTAATTCAGGTAATTCGGGTATTACCTGAATTATTTTCAGGCTGAGGTCGGGTAATTCTAAAAAATTTCGGGCCGGCCCAATTACCCGAATTAGATTATAAAAATACAAAATTTCGGGTTTTTTTAAATTATCAAAAAAACAACTTCGGATAATTCGGGTAAAGCGGTAATTCGGGTCGGGTAAGCTCGAGTGAGAAAAAGTTCGGGTTCGGACCGGGTAACATGAAAAAAATTTTGGGTAATTCGGGCCGGGCTCGAACAGTGAAATTGCGGCCCGAATTACCCGAATGCTCACCCCTAATTAGAGGGTGTTAAATAATACTTCCCCCACGACCATTACATGCTTTAGCAATTAATGAGAATCCTACTGCATTTTCCCTTACTCTTTGCTCTCCCAACTTCTATCAATTCCTCTTTGTTCTTCTTCTATTCCCCTTTTTTCCCTCTGATTCTCTCTGTTTCCCTCCCTTTCTCTCTTTTCTCTTCTCTTTTGCTTTCTCTTTTCGCTTTCATCTACCACTTTTAATAACAGTGGCATCAAAGAATTACGTTCCTCAGATCGATGGCAGAGACACGTGCTTAGACTTATGTGTTGTGATCTTGATGAGCGCATAATGACGCTAGAGCAAGGATTCCAATAATTGGCCACCTTGTCTGAGGTGATGTCTATATAGCTTACAGGCATCATGGAGGCCCAAGATGTTGGGCCCTGTTTTTGGAGTCCAACAATCGCTTCTGATACCAAACAGTGCTGGCGTCCGGTTCACGGTACCTATTATGAGGCTCTGATTTTCCAAGAATTTCAAACTTTAGAAAATTTTAACTTCAGCGGTGGCGGGTTCGCCGCGACGAAGTCTCCTTGTGTAGTTCACCGCGGTGAAGTCACCAAATCTAGCATAGAATCCTTTGGGAAAGGTTCGCCGCGACGTAGTCTGGGCCTCGCCGCGGCGAAACCTTCGGACAAATCCCAGACCACCAACATATAACACAAAACTTACATACATTTATACAATTCTTTCAACTTAACCCTTTTTAACAAAGAAATTAACTGTGAAAAATACAAACGAAACTTCTTCAATTCATCATTTCATTACTAAAGCAAAAGAGTTTAAACAACTTTATTTACATATTAAAAGCCACACTATTGGCTGATTACAGAATACAAAATGCACATGATACAATTGAATGCTTATACTTAATATGATTCTAAATACCACAGTTTTTGAACTAACTTAAATACTAAATGTAGCTATCTCGGAGTTTTCAAATGCCCTGCGAGGTTCACAATTATCTTGTTATGCTTTTTCTTCACCTGCGAAGTGGGAGGTAATGGGGTGAGCTGCGAAACTCAGTGGCTTATACATTTATAGCCATTGGCAATGAGCCATACAATTCAACATATACATATATATTCATTCATATACATCTTTAACTCATTTTAGCTAGCAAGTCAACCATCCACAAATTCTAACTCAAATATTCACAGTTAAGGATGCTATCACTTAAAACATACCATGTACATTTAGGCATCAAAATATAACATTCAATTATGTATCATACTCGACAATTCAGAGATGCAATGCACAAACAAATGGTTTGAGGGTTCCAGGAAACAGAATGGAGAAATCAAAGTTTACACCATGCACAGAATGAGTCCATTTTTTGGAGCTCATATGCCACAAGCGGGCAGCCGAGAGAAGGCTCTTGTCAACGTGCACGTGAAGAACAGAATGGTTCCACTCTCGTCCAAACAAAAGCACATAATGGTTTTATCATATGCTCATACTTTCTTGCTTTTCTATCTTTTCATTCATATAAAATGTCATGACATGTTGCGATGGCATAACTTGATCACAATTCATAAATCACAATGCATTTTCAACAGTCACAAAAATTCATTATCAATCAAGTTAACATATAATACATATGCATTCAATTCAAACACTTTAGCATATATTCACCCATAAGACAAACTTGCCCATATTACACAATAACCATAAATATATTACCTACCTAATTTCGCTTGACAATCCAAGCTCAATGTTGTCTTTCCTCTTGCTCTTGGATCGAGCTTGCTTGGTTTTTAATAACAAACCAATTTCTCATTCAAACAACATTTAAAGGAAATTCATAAGGCTTCAATAATCAAAAATGTTAAAATTGAACTATAACCCCTTTAAAATCCATACTTTCGGGTCCATTTTCCATGATCTTTATGATCAAGTAAAAGAAGAAATTTGCTAACACTTTCTTCTAGAAAAACCCTCCTCATTGTCTTAAATTTTCAATGACATCAAAATCATTCAATTTAGGTCAGTAATCCGAAAGTTATACTCTAAACATTTTTGGACTGCTCTTATACTGAAACAATATTCTATTCTAAACTTCCATCCAAAAATTGATATCGTTAGAGACTGAATTTAAATTTCATTTCTTCACAAAACTTGTATCCCTACCTCTCTAGTTTATTTCAAATTAAAAATCACTTCATTTAGATAACTACACAAAAAGTTATGTTCAAAATATCAAAGTACGTTTGGTGTTAGAAAGTTACTTTTCTAGAGAGGAAAAATTCGCCTGAAAATCACCAGTGGGCCGTGGCGAATTTTAATAGAGGCAACGCAGAACATTTCATTTTCTAGATTTTTCTTCCCACCTCTCACAAATAACCCATCTTAAATATAAACCATCCCTTCTACTTCATTTCCAACTCCATTTCAACCCAAAATCATGCACAAATACATCAAAATATATCTTTGATCATTAACCCTAAACGATTAAAACATTTTCATCAACAACTTCCTACACACATTCAACTTCATTTTCACTTCTAATTATCATTACACATGCTTCATTCGTTAAATCAAAAAGAAGATGATTATACTTACATGTTTATCTAAAGCTTCTTCAATCACCATGAAACCCTAGCTTAGAAATCCTTAAAAATTAAAATGATTCTTTAGTTCTTCCTTTCTTCCACACAAACCCCACACAAATCCATTTCTCTAATCCCTTTTCTAACAAAGCAAGAAGGAAAGATGATTACCTTAACATGTCATCTTCCTTCTTCTTCCTTCCACATTTCCTTCCTTTCCCTTTCTTTCTTATTTTTGTTTCTTTCTTCTCTCAAATGCAAGACACATCTTCTTCTTCTTCTTTTTATACTCTTAATGAATGTTAAATGTCCATTTTTCCCTTCTTTTCATGCCTTATGTCTTATACCCTTAAGTGAACTTCCAATAATACCCTTCATTCATTCTTATAACATTAATGCTTCAATTCAATTAACCTATATCATAAAATCCTACTAACCTTGTCATAACAAATTAATTCTAAAAATTAATCTATCAACACCTTAAAATCCTTTTAAATCATGCTTAATTAGAAGAAAAAAAATTGAGGCCAACACAAGAAGAGTCTGTCAATGATGGTAAAAGGGGCCTAGGCTAAGACAGAGGCTAGAGTCACATTATAAGGCAGCAAGATCGAGGTTGGAATCAAGGTGATCAATGTAATGCCCAGCGATAGTTTCCATAGACCTGCGACTATCAACGCCCCACATGTTTCACTTAGATGGAGTTCCCAAGATTCTAAAGAAGTGACGTTCTTGGGTGGATTTTGCAATGCGATAGGCACTTTTAGTTGGATGAGACATTGGATGTGTTGAAGGTAGCAATGTCAATTTAGGCCTAGCCCGGCCGACCTAACATGATTTTGATTTAGGTTGATCGAATCACGGGCGATCCACTGAAACTTAAAAAATGACGTTGTTTTTTAACTTTTTAAAAAAATATATATAAGGTTGAGCCGGGCCACATGCCACCCAACCGTGGATCTAGTCAGGCAGGGCTAGAAGGGGCCTGGGCATTGATATCCCTACTTGAAGGTCACAATGGTGAGCTTGCATCTTGATGAGAAAACGTTTTAGTGGTACCAAGCTTTCGAACAAACATAGGAAAACGAGGTTCTGGAATGGGAGGAGTATGTGGTGGCTTTCAAGAATTGATTTGGCCCTTCATATGAGCCACCAATGGAAGACTTGATGGCTCTAAGACAGTAAGGCTTGCTGACTGATTTTAGTGATCTTTTTTACTTCATATCTTGCAAATTATGGCTACTAGAGGAGTACTTAGTCCATGCATATATTGCAAGAGTTAAGAAGGAGTTTGTTGGTCTAATAAGATTGTTTAAACCTGCAACATCGCTAGAGGCAAGAAGCTTGGCTAGAGTCCAAGAAATTAACATGCAGAAAAATAACAAAGAGGTGATAGCTGGAAGAAGTCCTACAGGTGTTAAGTAAAGTAATAGTGGAGTTACTTTGGGCTTGAGTATCATGGCAATAGTTAGCCAAGATAGGAGGAAAAGCGACATAAATGTTGTAGTGGGAAGTGGGTCTCATCAAACAACCTTAGTGGAAGGTGGGGCTCAACCACATACTAGATTGGATGTGAACACAGTTAAAAACAACAAAAATTAGAGCAAGAAAGCAGCTTCTTTTAGGAAAATCTTGACTCCTAAAGAAGTGGAAGAGCACCGAGAACATAACTTATGTTTTTACTGCCATGAGAAATTTTCTAAGGAAGTTTGCAGCTGCATTTGGTGGAATATGAAATAGATGGAGATGTAGATGCAGATGAAGGGCGATATGAATGAAGTTGGAGAGTTTTGACTGCGTCAAATTTCACTACATGCCATAAAAGGTACTAAAGGTATTTGGTATTTGACATAATTTTAAGTGGAGAATGCAAGGTGAAGAGTTTATGACAGATCTGATAATTATGAAAATTCAGACATATGATATGGTGTTAGGCTTGAAGTGGCTTAAGAGCATTGGAAGTGTCTACTAGGACTATGCTTCTCTCTCTATATTTTTTTGGTATAATCGGAAGGAGGATAAATTACAAACTAGTATGCTACGTGGAAGTTATTAGGTCCCAAGGGAATTGGAAAAAATGGGGGTCAAATGTTTATGATACAAGTGGTTCAAAATGCAGGGGAAGAGCTTCAGTGCTGATCAGTGAGAAGTGATGATGGGGAATTACTAAGTGGGATTAAGTCTGTTTTAGGAGACTTTTATGATGTTTTTGAGGAACCCAAGAGTTTACTCCTTCTTAGAGAAGGCCACTTCTGCAAGAAGGAACGAACCCTATAAACTTGAGCCTTGTAGATACCCTTCTGCTTAAAAGGATGTAATTGAGAAGATGGTGAATGAGCTACTACATGTCGATGTTATACGTGAGAGTTGCTCTCCCTTCTCAGCACCTATAATATTAGTTAAAAAGAAGGATGGTTGGTAGGGTATGTGTATTGACTACAGGGAATTGAATAAAAAGAAAGTGAAGAATCAATATCCCATTCCTCTAATTGAAGAGTTATTTGATGAGTTTAGTGCAACAAGATAGTATACTATGCTGGATTTAAAGGTTGGGTATCACCAAATTCACATGGTGCCGAAAGATGCTCGCAAGACTACTTTTAAAACGCATAGTGGACACTATGAATAGTTAATTATGCCCTTTGTGCTAACCAATGCTCCTGCCACATTTCAAGAGGCTATGAACAATATCTTCAAAGAATATCTGAGAAGGTTTATGTTGGTGTTTTTTGATGATATTCTTGTGTGCAATCCCTCCATTGATGAGCATGTACAACACTTGAGAGTTATGTTAGAAATTCTGAGGCATCATTGTTATTTTGTTAAAAGGAGCAAGTGTACATTTGCTGCAACAAAAGTGGAATATTTGGGGCATATAATCAAGAACGGTACTATTTGTATAGCTCCCAAGAAGGTGTAAGTTTTCCAAAAATGGTCTAAACTTAAAATAGTGAAGCAACTGAGAGCTTTTTTTGGATTATCAAGGTATTATAGAAGGTTTATTCGTAACTGTGGTGAGATTGCCAAGCCTTTGACAATATTGTTGAGGAAGAATGGGTTTGTATGGGATGATGTTGTGCCTAAAACCTTTATGAGGTTACAAGAGGTGTTATGACACCCTCGGTTCTTGCATTGCCAAATTTTAGCAAGGTTTTTGTCTTAGAAATAGATGCGTGTGGGTCTGGAATTGGGGTAGTGCTTATACATCAGGGTCAACCTTTTAGCTTTTTACAGCAACCCCTTGGCTCATGAGCATTTGAGTCTTTCCATATATGAGAAGGAACTGATGGCGGTAGTGCAAGATGTTAAGGATTGGCATCAATATTTAGAAAGGAGGAATTTTATAATCCACACGGATCAACAGTCTTAAAATTTTGTTAGATAAGAAATTAAAGACTCCGTTTCAAATGTATTGGGTAGCATGACTTATGGGGTATGATTATGAGATACACTATAAGAAGGGAAATAATAACACTGTTGTAAATGCTTTCTCAAAAGGCTGAGTTATTGCAGATAACTTTTGACACAACTTCTTTTGAATTGTTAAAGTTTATTGAAGAGAGTTGGGTGAAAGATGTTGATTTTAGAGCACATATTTCCCATTTACGTCAGCAATGTGGAGTTGTGGGGAAATACTCAAGGGATGGCAGATTTTTAACAAGACATGGTAAGCTCGTGGTGGGTAACAATGCTAAGTTGAAACAAAAGTTGCTGGATTTGATGCATACTAGCCCTCAAGGAGGACATTATGGGGTGCATGCCACATATCAATTTATGAGGAAGCTTTTTTAATGGCAAAAATGATACATGATATTGAAGATTTTATTAAAAGTTATCATAACTGTGGCCAGTGTAAGTATGAAACCATTGCTACATCTGGACTATTACAACTATTACCAATACTTAGTAAGTTTGCGAAAGTATTACAATGAATTTTATTGAAGGGCTTCCAAAATATGGAAGAAAAGCCACTATATAGGTTGTTATTCATAGAATGAGTAAATATGCTCATTTCGTATCTCTTTCTCACCCTTATATAGCTTCTATGCTTGCGCAAAACTTCCTAGATCACATCTACAGGTTATATGGTGCTCCAACAGAAATAATAAGTGACAGAGACCCAATCTTTGTCAGTAACTTTTGGAAAGAGTTTTTCCGTATTTTGGGTGTTAAACATAAACTATCTTCTACTTATCATCTCCAAACAGACGGTCAATTCGAGGTTCTAAATTGTTGCCCAGAGACTTACTTAAAATGCATGTGTTGGAAAATTCCCAAGGAGTGGAGTAAGTGGTTGCCTACAGTTGAGTGGTGGTATAACACCTCATTTCATACAACGACTTAAGTTACTCCTTATGAGCTACTATATGGACAAAAATCTCAGTTGCATATTACCTATCTCCCTAGAGATTTTGTTCTAGAAGTTGTTAATAGGAGTTTACTGTTAGAGAACCCATGCTTGTTGTACTTGAACACCATTTGCATAGAGCAGTGAACAAAATGAAGCAAAAAGTTGACGGGAAGAGGACAAATCGAGATTTTGAAGTTAGACTGTTGTTCATTTTAAAAATCTAGCCCTATAGACAGGTTTTTGCAGCTATTTAGAGTTCCTAAATGCTGGTTATAAGGTATTTTGGACCCTACCGGGTATTGGAAAGAGTGGGCCAGTTGCTTATAGGTTGGAACTACCTCCAAATTCAAGGATACATCCTACATTCCATGTCTCTTTACTGAAGCTATGTCCTAATCCTTCAATAAAGCCTAGACATCCTCATATGGACTAGCCTACAACTCCTGAGAATCGTATTCCCGAGAAGGTTTTGAATAAAAGGATGGGTAGGAGGAAGGGGCGAATAATTACAGAAATATTGGTGCAATGGAGAGGGTTGCCAGATGAAGAGGCCTCATTAGTTCCACTATTTCATTTTCCTCAGTTTTCTATCTCAAACCTTTGAGGGCATAGATTCTTAAGGAGGGTATTGATACAAAAATATGTACTTGTAGTAGATGGCAGTTAAGACAGTTAGTATATGAGGGTGTTAAATAACATTTTCCCCATAGCTATTGTATTTTTTGGCAATTAATGAAAATCCTATTGCATTTTCCCTTTCTCTCTACTTTCCCAACTTCACTCGATTCCTCTATGTTCTTCTTTTATTCCCCTCTTTTTCCTTTGTTTCTCTCTGTTTCCCTCCCTTTCTCTTCTCTTTTCTGTCTCTTTTTCCCTCTTTTCATTTTCATCAACCACTTTCAATAACACTTTACTTCCCTCATTTGCATTTAACTGAGAAGGTTGATCATATACTGGTTGATTCATTGATGATCTCCTCTTCATTGCTTCAATTTGTAAGTTGTAACTATTGAGAAGTTATTATGGGTTTTCATTTGAACCTTATACCTCTTGGTTCGAAAGATGGTTTGAATGAATATGGATCAACTTTTCGAAACTTTCATTTACTACTATGTGAAGAGCTACCAACCTACAAATAAACATATTATTAACAATATTCGATCTTAAAAGTAATCAATAATGATATCTATGGCAATATGCTTACAATATTGCTTTGTTGACTTGCTACAATAACATGTTCAACTTGTGAAGAGACCTCGGGATGACCTAATAAATATGAATCAAAGATTGTCATAAATGATCATTAAATATATGAAGCTATGCATAGTAATCAAAGAATGTTACATAGTTATGGAGATTGTGGAGCTGGTTGAGCTGAGTCTTGATTCTTACATTTTCTAGCATTATGACCAAAATTGCCAAAATTTTCATATTTTTTCACTCAATATATTTGTTTGGATTTTTCAACTTAATAGGCACATTTACTGCTCTCTTCTAGCTGTTTTAAATCTTTCTGGCATAACTCTCATAGACTTCTTATAGCACTCATCCACATATTGTAACATCCCACCCTGACGGGAAGGGTAAAATAGTAATTTGGTCAGGGATGAGAGTGATTAGGACTGATTTGAAATTTCTATGCATACTGGCATTTGTGAACAATGAATTTTTGCATATGAAAAAAAAACTGTACATGCATTCAT
>JANZLF010000116.1:0-15538 GCA_026546835.1 Erythroxylum foetidum
TAACTTATTCTCCTACAATCAAGGAGAAGATAGGTCTGTGTATTTTGTATATATTTCGGCAGTGCTGCAATGGAAAATCCATCCCAACCATGTTTTCTTCTTCTTTATTTCTTGTTAGTGGCGGTTGACCTTAGTTCTTGTGGTAGTTAAGGTTTAGGCTTACATGGTTTTTAGGGTCTTTGTTTTATAATGAAGGCGACTCCCATTTTGATTGTTAAGATAATGAATCTTGAGTTTCAATTAAGTTTAAACTAGAGTTGAAACAAAAGACTATTATAGATTATATCAAAGTTTGTGTGGTTGTTATATTAGTGTAACATAATGTTGTAATAATTATATTTGGCTATGATTAATGTAATCAAAGTTAGAATAATTACAAATTTAGATAACTCAATCTTGATTGAGTATACTAAAATAAAATTTTCTTTATTTTATTATAATTATCAAAAGTGAATGTTAGTGGTTGCGTGTTTGTCACTTGTTAAAAAGTTGTGTCATATCAGTGTCGTTAATTTTAGGACTAGCGATGAGTTATTATAATTAAAATTTGAATATTTGAATATTTTATTATTACTTTTGATAATTCTACCTAATATTGTAAAATTAAGTAAAGTTTAATAT
Source organism: Erythroxylum foetidum (assembly GCA_026546835.1). Taxonomy (NCBI): domain Eukaryota; kingdom Viridiplantae; phylum Streptophyta; class Magnoliopsida; order Malpighiales; family Erythroxylaceae; genus Erythroxylum; species Erythroxylum foetidum. The sequence continues at coordinate 622 of JANZLF010000116.1, forward strand.
TTCTTATAATTTGCACTAAAATTTTCATACCAATATAGAACTTTCAATTGTTATTGATGAAATATAAAATTCCATGAAAAGAACAAAGAAGTATATAGAATTAAGGATGACAATAGGTTAGGTTAGGGTTAGGCCACTTATCCTTTGAATATGTAGCTTAAGTCTACTTTGATCGGACTAAGACAAAGATTAAAGCGACATTGTTTTTTAATTATATTAAAATTTTATCAAATTAGTATAAGTAAGACTTGACTGATTGTTAAATTCGAGTTCGAGTTTGATTTGAATTTCAGTCAACCCAAACTTAATTAATTGATCTCATTTTAGAACAAACTCAATTTGTCAACCTTAGAAGTAACTGGAACCTACAGCGAGATTGTGATATCATATATGCTTATCATTAGAGTTAGCTAGCTAGTAAGTTTGAAGGAGATAGTCCTTGTAAGACATGATGATATGTCTACGATAATTGATCTTTCTGTCTCTATTTAGGACCTAACATTTAATGCCATTTGTGTAACCAAACATGAGACCAACACCTGTGGGCATCTAAATGTCTACAGTTAGATGTCTCATGTAAGGCCAAAATTTGTGGACAAAATAACCAAATATGAGATCAAAGACATCTCCTAACATGTAAATAAAACAATTCGAAACACTGGCTCGAAAGGCCACTATGGTAACTACAGCCTCATCAGCACTCAAAAAGTTCACAAACACAAGTTATATTTTTTTATGTTATCCTCACATTCTTTATGGGCTTATGGTATAAGACAATGTAATATCAATAAATGAAAAAATCTGAATGCACAGTCTCATTGTCACACACTCGTGTTGAAGACATTCTCTGAAAACTTCATTTGAGATTTTCGTAAAAGAAAAATCTCAATAGAGTGACTATCGTGCATCATTGGATACTGAATCGGCCACCCGAGACACAAGAACTTCATGTTTCTCCCTTATGGCAAGTTCGTTGCACAAATATTTACTCAAATATGGCTTCAGAATATCTTAATTCTCTTCCAAGCGACTATCATGCAATCCTGAACACTGAGCATGAAACTCGAGATATAAAAACTTGAAATATCTGCCTCATTTGATGTCTGAAACATGGAAATTTATTCAAAATCGGATTTAGAATACCTTAATTTCTTTTCTAGAGTTAAACTTTAATTTATTACTATTATAATAAATCCAAAAAAATGAAAAAAACTCATTTTATAAAATTTTCGGATCCGAAATTTAACCCGAAACAACCCCAGGCTCCCTTATAGGAAATCTAAAATTTGTGTTCTTTTTAAACCCTATAAAAAAATTCGTACAGCTGAAGTCAACATAACATCAACATTGCATCAACGCACTGTAGCGTTGACATCATTCGCTGACGTCAGCATGACATCAGCTGCAGGTGGAGTTTGTGTGACTGGTGCATGTGTCGCAAACGTCTGACATACCACCCCTTAGGGTGATGTTGTGCACCGTCAAGCGCATGTTTGTCGGTTCTGTCAAAAAATTACAATTTTTGATGAGTTTTGGGCCAATTTTTCACGCTCTTGAACTCGTTTTCATCCCATTTCTCAGGGCTATATACACGTATACTACTTTCTTATAATAAAAAGCAAGAAAAACTCGAGAAACAGAAATTAAATATATGAAAACCTTATGGCGAGAAAATCAAAAAATATTTGTTTTTATCCACCTGATCATATCACCGCTCTGATAGTATGTGTAACACGTAATAGTACCTCAGTTAAGTATCCCAAATTTAACGTAAAAGGACAAGAAATGAATAAATGCAGAAATACCTGATTTCGGTCTTCATAAATTCAAAAGAGTTTTTTGAAGCCAAAACGAGCGCTAATCTACAGCCGTCTTTACGGGAACTACTCTCCGGAACGTAAGTAAGATTTTTCTACAGTTTTCTCAAAACATAAGCTCTCTTAACGGGTCAGAAAATTCTTATGCTTATGATTGATTATATGAGCAACTGTAAGAGACCTTAACTTTTATATATAGCTTTTATAGCAGACTTTCTCATCATAGGCTCGATATGGGTCCAGTCCATACTAATTAGGATCTATTTTCTATCCAAATTTTGACACATTAATTTATATAATTTATTGAGTCACTTTATTATCTTTATCTGAATTAAATTACGTAATTTAACCGATAAGTTATTAAAAAACTAAAAAATGCAATTAATAGTTGTCTAATTTTATGAGAAAAGACAAAATTATCTAACACTGACATTTAATGCAATTTGTGTCAGGGAGCTGGCACACTAATAGACAGAAATTCAAAGTCCTAAATTTGGTGTCAAATATCATGATTAGATGCTTATCCAAAGGTAATTAAATATGATTACTTTGAACTATTAATTCATTAATCAGGAGTTGGAGCTGATTTTTTTTTCCTCTTTCAGCTTCGCGAAGACATGGGAAGAAGTGTTTGACAGTGTCTGCTCTCGTATATTTGTTGTTCTAGGTTATGGCCACAAAGGACCATATGTGTTATAGCCATCTGTCCTGCACTAAAAGTAGCTAGAACCCCATGATTTGGTTATCAACAACACCACTTGGCAGTCCCCATACCTATTAGGTTGCTTTAGATTTTGTGCTAATGCTATGCTCTACAAAAGAAAGCCATGTGTGCTGCAATGGGTTGGTCTACCATTTGCTATCTTGTTCTGGAAACTGTGGATGTGAGATAATAACAAGACTTACAGTCACTTCATTGCATTGCTATCATCTGTCGCTTTCTTTTAACAAGAAATTTCTAAAGCAATTGCAAGACAAGAATGGGAAGGACTAAGAACCTTTAGTTTTGTAGATTTTAGTTTGTGTTGCACATATGTTGGAAAAAGATTCTGGTGTAAAGGCAACAGACATGAAGTGCCAAAGAGTAACCATGATCTTGTAATCATTGTAGTGCATGCATTGCTCATCCCATATTCTGGCCTGAAGTAGCCATTAAAAAATAAACTTTTTTACTACTCTTCTTCCTGTATATAAACCTAGTTCATCCAGTAGGAAAACCACTAGTTTCTGGGTTTGCTTTATCGACTATATCATGCCACCTTCTTGACTAGAATGCATAAGGAGACGGCTTTTAAGTTTCTTTTGTATTTTTTCATTTCACAAAATAATAAATTAATACTTAAAACTCTTAATTATTATCTCTTGAACTGATCAGAAATGTCTTAATAAATTTTTAGTTAATCATTCCAAATTATTTTATGCATGAATCATATAGAAAACATTTTTGGTGTAATCAATATTTTAAATACCAAACCAGTTTGGTTAGTTTAATAACAAAAATTTTGAACCGACCAATTTTTTAGTTTAGTTTCAATTTTTCATATTGATTTAATTTAACAATTTTAATTGTTAAAAATCATCAATTTATTAATTAATCGATCAATTTTTATAAACTTAAATAAACGGATTAATTTTCATATAATAATTTCTCTTTTCAGATGAACTTTAAATTTTTAATAAGTAAAGATTTTCTTCTTCAATCATTTCTCAAATGTTTTACAATTTTATGATAGTTTAATATTAGGTGAACTTTTTAAACTTCTTATCTCATCGATTTATTTTTTGGTTTGATTTTTAAAACAATGGGTGAAATTACATTATTTTAAATATAAATTACAATAATTTGAATGTTATATAATAAATTTTACATATTTACATATAATCTGATTTGCTTATTAAAAGTAGGTACTTACCTGCACTCTCAAACTTAACATGATTTAAGTTAATATCATTCTTAAAGAGGACACTTGTCTCAGAAGAGATAATGTAAGAAAATAACATTTTAATCAAGGAAAAGTCTTGGTATGAAACATATCAACGTGCTTGACAATCACCAGACAAGTTTTTAAAATAACAGCAGTAAAGTGACCGTGCCCCTTCCTTAATCAGCTTCCATTTTAATACAGTATAATATCTTAGAAAGCAGCAATTCTTTAATGTTGAAATTACAGAAAACTGCCACCTTCACTTTGCTTACTAATCTGGTGAAGAAAACTGATTATCTATAGTCATTAATATATTCACTAGGAAGTTTGTTTCTTGATCACCTGACAGATCTTACGATAGAATCATTAATACAGACATCGAAACTGCACAGAATGATTCAAAAGTCTTGTTTCTTGTGTGAGATCAGATGTAATAAACTAGTATGTTCTAAGCAATCTTAATAGCCAGTGCTTGGTGACATAAACAACTGCGTGCATGTTTGATGGTAAACAGACAAGTTTTGCATTCCTTCATAGTGCTATAGTATAAACCTTTTTATTGTAGTAAAGTAACGTAGGATTTGACACGATAGTATAGTCTTGGAAGATGCTAAAAGTAAACCCTAATTAACACTTGCCATGTACACTGATTAAGTAGGTTTACTCAGCTAATATAAAAACTAATTACTAATTACGTGTTACATCTAATTTGATTAAAGTCTCAATGACCCTTTTTTTTATTATTGACTTTTAACTTTGATAATGTTGTCTTTAAGAAAATATTTTGGGTTTTGGACAAGTGTCCATGACAATACTTTCCAACTAATACTTGAGAGTGACATACTATGCCCCCATCAGGCGTGATTTGATAACACTGAGTCCTTCATTTGACACCTCGTTTTATCAAATTTAGTATTTGGTATATCTTCATCACTCTAAAGTCTAAAAGAAGTTGGAGATCTCAGATTGTTCTATATAATATTGTTCTCTAAGAGTTTTGGGTCATTTGTTAGGAGACATTAGAGGAATTGTAACTAAAACACTCCTATTTGAATGCCAAGTGGGTTGATTTTCTTAGTTTTTAAAATGGTCAATGAATGAAGTGGAGCGAATTTAGTTGTTTTAAGCAATGCTCTAAAAATCAGACAGAAAGTTAAACCAATAATTTAAGACGTTTAAGATTTAATCAATATTAGATCATTATAAAATCGACTGAATATTAAATGAAATTAAATAATTTAAAACATGATAAAAAGAGATTGTCCTTACTTAATGAAAAATTAAAGTTTAATTAAAAAATATATTGTTAAATAAAAATTAATTGATTTGTTTTGTTTATAAAAATTTATTAATTTACAAAAATTGTCTGATTAATTAATAAATTGCTTGAGCTTTATTTTTGTAATTTATTACAATTAAGTTAGTATTAATAGTGACTTTCAGAAAAGGGTTGCTCTTAAAACTTGACTTAAACTTTTTTTTTTGTATAAAGGGAAATACACAGAACACTAAATGAGACCAGAGAAACAACGCTCCGACAAATCCTCTAAAAGGAGAGGAAGACATTCAGGGAGTGTAACATCAAAATAGGTGATACAAATGTCTGCTGGACCTGTCCGGGTAGCGAACCAGTCGGCACATCTATTGCTCTCTCGATACGTATATCGATAAATAATAGACCAGTTTCTAATGAGAAGTTTCAAGATACCCATAACGATCGGATTGCTCGACTAAGAGCGAGACGTAACTGAAGATTCACCAACATTAAATGGTTCAAAGTATCGTTTACAACTTACATTGAAGATGACGAGTCATGGCCCATCCCCATCAATGAGGTTTGCTGGCTCAATAAATTCATGTGACACGTTGAAATGTATGCATGAGTTAAAATTTGGATACACTGAACATGGAGTACATGTATTGATCCACTTAAGCATATTTTGCTCATATCAACTAGCTTGTACGATGGCTTTTTCAACTTATCTCCAAGGATAATCTATTTAATTAACAAGAAACATCATGTTCTCTACTTCTCTCACTCAATCTACTTTTGGTTACAAACCCTTGTTTTCCAAGTTGAAATTATCTCTATAATTCAAGTTCACATTAGACTGCTTTTTCCATCTAATTATTCACCAATAATTAAAAATTGAACCGGTTTAATTAATGGTTCAACTATAAAAACATTTTAATTGAATAATTTTTTTATTAATTTACCTTAATAACTCTTATTATTTAAAATTGGTATGTTTATTAATTAATCGATCGATTTTTATGAACAAAAATAAACTATTTAGTGTTCTTTTAATAATCTACTTCTTTAATTAAACTTCAACTTTTTTAATGCACAAGTATGTTATTTTTAATCATATTTTAAATTCTTTAAATTTATTAATTTTTTATTACATATCAATTTTATGACAGTCTATTACTGACTGAACAAACTAATTTTCATAAAATAACTTATTTTTATGAATCAAAATAAACCAGTAGTTTTTATGTAACAATTCATGTTTTCAATTAAGCTTAACTTCTTTGATGTACAAGGATAGTTTTCTTCTTCAATTTCAGTTCAAATTCTTCAATTTTATTAAATATTTACTATACATTATTTTTATGATAATCTAATATTGATTAAAACTTAAACCTTTTTTATTTTTCTACTTTAATTTTGATTTAATTTAAAACATAGTTATTCGCATCCTTTTTTAAAAAAATTAAAAACAACATTCTAACATGTTTTCTTCCATTTCTTACATTCTTAATCTTTGAAGAATGTAAGAAATTAATAATCCAAAACCAAGTAAACATTAATATCTCAATATTAGCAACTTTTGTGTTTAATGATATACCGCTTCACCGGTGACGTAATCTGACATAGGTGGACGAGTGTGAGGTACGTATAGGTGATGTTTGATCTAACTCAAGCTTACGTGGCACAAAAGTAGGCAACACACTCAGGTTAGGGCGAAAGGAAACCGTTACGTGGCCGTTAACTGAGATATGGAGAGAGCCAATCAGTAGGCGTTGACATTTTCCATTTTTCATTTATTGACCAAATTAATAGCTCGAGACTTTGTGTACAAGTACATAACGTGTGGTTCACCAACTTCTTGACTTTTTACGTTTATGCTCTTCTTATTTGTATTTTTTTTTTGTTTTTGAATAATAAAACTAACTCTGAATATTCTTTCTCCATTGAATTGAATTTTCAAGCAGCAAGGATAAGAATTCAAAGGTCAGCAACTTTATTTCAATTTCTATTCTTTTGCCTCCTTGTAATTAATTTTACTTGTACATGAGAAACAAACTATTTAAGACTTTTTTTTGAAGAAAAAGTATTTTTTTTATTGAGACTAAACATCATCACAATTTAGAGTGTCTAATAAAAAAATAGTTGGCATATCTCAACTAAGCCTATTGGGATATCTAGTAGCTGATTTGGATAGTAAATGAGCTACCATATTTATATACCTTGGAATCCATTTAAATGTAGAGAATTGAAAAACACATACTGATAATTTACATTCTTCCAATATCACTCCCAACTCATTGATGCCAGTTCTTGATCCATAAAACTTCTGCATCAACTGAAGACAATATATTTCTACCTCAACTGACATGAAGTCGTATTGTATCAACCAAGATAAGGCTTCTTTAAATATGATAGCTTCAGCAATAAGAGGATTATAATTTGATATAGAAAAACCTGAGAGACATTTAAGAAACTGACATCTCTCTCCTCTTATTACTAAACCATATGACATAATCCCCTGATTATATTGGATTGTAGTATCAAAATTGCATTTCATAGCTCCAGCATTTGGGCTTGACTTATTTATATTTTATTAATAACAAGTAAAAGTACATGTTCAACTATAATAAAAATCTTTTAATGGGTACTTGAGTATTTTTAGTTTTTTACACACAAAAAAGATTCTTTTATTATTCAAGTTTTATATTATTAATTTTAGTTAAATATAATTAATTTGATTTGAATTAAATCATCATGTAAATAATATTTGATTATTCTACGTATGATATTCATATTACGTATGTTTCGTCTATGAAGACTCTCTCGTGATGATAAGTGTTAGATTATCTCTACTTTAGTATTTGGATAACTTTGTAAATGAGTAATAAATATGCATTTTTTTTCACTTCGGTGATAAAGTTTTACACAAATTTAAACTTTAAATGAGTGAAAATAAAAGTAAATTGAATTAAATTCAAAAAATAAATTCATTTTTATTCGAATTCGATTTTGCTGTGACCACTCTCGATTATCATAATTTATAGGTTACAAAAATATGCTATCGATTTGAATTTTCCAAACTCTACAACGATTTGTATGGTTCTATCAAGACATAACCAAAATAATGAGATCTTAGGCCTTGCTTGCATGGCTTGAAGATAACCTAAACGACATTACATACATGGCTTAGAAGCTGAAAATGTGCACCTCGCCACTAATATTCGACTGTTCAGTTTTGAGATAATAGCGTTTATAACAGTTAACATCATTGTAACGGTAAACATAGTTCGTATGATTAGAAGTTTAAGATAAGTTGCCAAACGTTAAAAGTAGACAGAGAGAGCTTGATAAAACTTTACCTACCAAGCAAGAAGACCAAATGACACCAAAAAGGAGAGTAAGATACGACTTCGTTTAGTGGTCAAAAACTATTCATATCCCAGTTTTTGACCAAGTCCGAGGTCAAACCCTTCCTTTGCCAGGAAGTATGGACGTAGTTTCATGAAACAAAGTGTGAAAGCAGCTGTTTTCTCAACAAGTTTTGTTCTAGAAAGCAAACCCTCAACGTGATAATTTCCCATAATAGAGTAACGTGTAAATCCTAAACGAAGAACGCAAGCAAAGCACAACACGGCGAATTATATCTTTTTTTTTTTTTCTTGTTTTAGTACTAGTTTCCTGGTTACCGGCAAAAACCAGTTTCCCGGTTTGGAATGATTACGTTGTTGTCTCTACACGTGTTGGGTTACGACACCCTTGGATCACCAACCTTTGTCCCTTTCCCCACTTACTCTTCGTATATATATACACCTCTGCTCCTCTCTAACCTTTCCAATTCTCTGCAATCAAAAGTCGTTCAAGCCTTTTTAATTCTATTTATCATCATCTCGTCACTTTCTTCTTCTTCTTCTTCTCATCCAAAAACCCATTTCAGTAAAAGCTCCATATTTGCTCTTTTTTGAGTTGTTGTTGGTGGGGTGCTTTTTTGTACATGATCAATGGTCGCAGAAACCAGCTCGCGTCCACACAGGCCCAAGTTGGGTGCTCTTTTGCACTCAGAAGCTATGATTTTTCCGAGACAAGAAGACTATAACAATTGCAATAGTCACTCCGCTATGAATCCGAGATTGTATTGTAATAATCACAGCACTACACCAATCCCTACCGGTGAATTATCACCTAACTTTTCGTCCCCTTGGAACCAACCTTCACCGTACGCACAATCTCCGTGGATAATACCATCACCTGTGAACGGTAAGTTCACTAACTATGGTCTTATTGGATCCATTGTTCGTGAAGAAGGCCACGTTTACTCTTTGGCTGCGTCTGGCGATCTCCTCTACACTGGCTCAGACAGCAAGAACATACGTGTATGGAAGAATCTGAAAGAGTTCACGGGGTTTAAGTCCAACAGTGGGTTAGTTAAGGCCATTGTTATACATGGTAGCAAGATTTTCACCGGACATCAAGATGGGAAGATCAGAATCTGGAAGATATCTTCCAAGAACCCTAGAGTTTACAAGCAAATTGGAAGCTTGCCCACGTTCAAAGATTACATCAAAAGCTCAGTCAACCCCAAGAACTACGTAGAAGTTCGCAGACATCGCAACGTTTTACGCATCAAACATTTCGATGCAGTTTCATGCCTCAGCTTGAACGAAGACGCAGGGTTACTATACTCAGGTTCATGGGATAAAACCCTGAAAGTATGGAGAGTTTCAGACTACAAATGCCTGGAGTCGGTCCACGCTCACGAAGATGCAATAAACTCAGTAGCTGCTGGCTTTCATTCCCTGGTCTTCACAGGCTCAGCCGATGGAACAGTGAAAGCTTGGAAAAGGGAGCTGCAAGGGAGAGGAACAAAGCATTTCTTGGTACAAACGTTACTGAAACAAGAAAGCGCTGTCACGGCTTTGGCGGTGAATGAAGGAGGCGCCGTGCTTTACTGTGGTTCCTCAAACGGTTTGGTGAATTTCTGGGAACATGAGAAGCACTTATCGCAGGGTGGAATCCTTCGGGGACACAAGGTGGCCGTCCTTTGTCTAGCCACCGCCGGAAATTTGGTGTTCAGCGGGTCAGCCGATAAAAGCATATGTGTGTGGCGTAGAGAGGTAGGTGGCGCCCACACTTGCCTCACCGTCCTTACTGGTCACAGTGGGCCCGTTAAGTGCCTGGCCGTAGAAGAAGATAACGATGATAAGGGAAATGAACGGTGGATATTGTACAGCGGAAGTTTAGACAAGTCGGTCAAGATGTGGCGCGTGTGGGAGAACCCGACGGAGTTGAGAGTGTATGAGTCGCCGAGGGTGAGTTGCTAGTTCCTACTCTTCTGTCTACCCCGGATCACAGGAAGTGACACCATCAAAGGTTAAAGTAAGAGGATGACGCGAACTCTAAGGACGTGCATATCACGCGCTGATTGGTCACAAAGTCATGCGTCATCGATTCGACTCTGATAAATCTTACGTGCCATTTAACGAAACCAAATGATTTGGCTTCTTCAACCACTCCAACACAATCATTATCACTGTGTCCTTTAAGGCAAATGCTCTTTTGTACCACATCCCCAAATCCTTTGCCCTAACTAAGTAACGCAAGATACTCTTAGCAGCACCTAAATGATGCTTAGAAGGCTGATGCATGAACCGAGAAAGAAAACCTACTGAGAAGCTTATATATGGACGTTAATGAGTCACGTATATAAGCTATCCGATCAGACTTTGATATTGACCACCATTAGAGAGCTCACTTTCATCTTCTGCTTGTAATTTTTTTGTTAATATTCATAGGTTTAACAACTTTTTTGCAATCTATCATGTTGTATTTCTTCAAAGTATCAACTTAAGAGATAAAGATTTCTTCCTCACTTTGAATCACTGCTAATCCCAAGAAATAATGCAGTTCACTAAATATGTCATCTCAATAATAGAGTTCTTAAACTCTAATATAAGTTAAGTTCATGAACTATTGTTAATCATGTCATCAACGTGAACACTTACTATCAACAAATCATATGTGCCTTGTTTTTTAGCACACTCATTTGGTTCATGCATACTTCTCTCAAAGCCCTTGTTACGAAAGAACTCGTCAATTTTACTGTACCGTGCTCTAGAGATCTGTTTAAGCCCGTATAGTGCCATCTTCAACCAAAATACTTTATCAAGCTTGCTTGAGTTTTCAAAACCAGGAGGCTGATCAACATACATTTCATCATATAGTTCTCCATTCAAGAAAGTTGACTTGACATTGAACTGATGCACTCTCCATTTTTTTAGCAGTTAATGCCAAGATCATCCGAACTTTTTTCAATCATGCCATCAGAGAGAACGTTTAGTCAGTACACTACTTTTTGTTTGTATCCCCTTGCTACTAATCTTGTTTTGTGATTTGGAATGCTTCCATCAGCCAATAATTTAATCTTAACGATCTAGTTATGTTCTTACCTTCAGGAAGGTTTGTTAGCTCCCAAGTCTAATTACATTGTATGGATTGTAGTTCATCTTCTGTAACATCTTCCATTCCTTTCCTTTCATTGCTTTTTCAACCGTGATCGGATTTCCAATAAATAGAACCAAAGGTAGATGTCTCAAGCGAGGGACTTCTATTTCTTGTGCTCCCTAGGAGTAGATGCTCTAGATGAAGAAGCCAAACTCAATGAATAACTTGTTCTTACTGGTGTCGAGTTATGAGATTTAACTAGTGTTGTTACTCTTCAACTACAACTTCCTCTTCATCTTCTTCAATCGATGCTCCTTGATTCTTGTCTTTGCTTTCCCACTTCTAGGATACCTACTCATTAATCATTACATTTCTACTAATGGTTATGCACTCCTTTATTGAATCATAAAGACGGTAAGCTTTAGAATTAGAACACTAACTGACAAATATAAACTTTTTTTAATTATCTTCCAATTTATGCTTGTCTACTATTCTCAAAGCATAACACACACAACCAAAGACACTTAAATGGATTATCGATGGCTTGTTACCATACGATTCTTCATATGTAGTTTGATTCCACGTAGGTATTATAGGTGATAGAGTGATGAGATACACATATGTTGCCACGCCTTCTGCCCATAAATTATTGGGAAGACCTTTTGATTTCATTATTGAGTGATCAATTTCAACTATTGTTCGATTCTTCTACTCAATTACTCCATCCTGTCTATCAAATCCCTTTTGATGCCTTATTCCTCATAGAATGTCACTAATTCATCGGTATGATCTGTTTAGGGCATTTTTAGAACTTTTCCACTTTGTTTCTCTGTCAAGGCTTTAAACTTTTTGAAATGCTCAAAAGTTTTTGATTTCAATTGCAAGAAGTGCATCCAACTCATTAGACTGCAATCATCCATAAATAACAGAAAATACCAACTTCCTAAAAGAGATTCAATCTTCATTAAACTGCATAAATATGCATGAACCAACTCTAAAACTTTGGTTGCTTGACAAGATTTCTCAATAGGAAAAGCCTTCTTCTCCTTCCAGACCTCACACACGTCCCATACCTTTTTTAGTTCAACAATAAAGGGGAGTCCACTAACCATCTGCTTATGTTTCAGCAGCTACAAATCCTTACTGTTCAAATGAACATACTGCAGATGTCATAACTTACTGTCGTCCAGCTCCTCATTTACAAAGGCCACCTCTATTTCTATGGAAAAATAAGAGGGAACATTCTATTGACAGACATATTAGCATAAGCAAGCACTTTTCTCAAGTTCTTATTTTTTTTTATCACATCGTGAACCATCAAATACCACAAGGTAACCACATTCAATTAATTAACCCATACTAATCAGATTGTGAGCCAAACATGGAGCATAATGCACATCTTTGATAAACTTTGCTTTGTTACCTACAATAAACATGGTTGTCCCACATCCTTCGTTTCGTAGTTGTTGATCATTGCCTAAGCGTACTTGTGATTTGATTGACTCATCCAACTCTCTAAACTTAGACTTGTCTTTAGGCATATGATGTGAACACTTGTTATCAAGGTACCAGACATCATTGATCAACCTATCATTGGATGTGTGCACCATAAATAAGTAATCATCTTGTTCATCATCTTCTTCTGCATATTTGACTTCTTCAGGCTTCGCAAAACTTCTCTATATGCCCATATTTTTTATAGTACGATCACTACATTCAATTATTTCTACCTCTCCCCCTTCCTCAAAATCCACCTCAACCTCTGTCTATTCCTCGTGGATTAGAGGATTCTGCTTCTCCTTAGATTTGAAAGGCTTTTTCTTCTTCTTTCACTGTTGTCATGTTAATCCTAGCCTTAAGTGATCGTAAGGAGCCCGTTAATTCATCAAAAGAAAAATTGGATAGATCTTAAACTCCTCAATTGCAGCTACTACATCATCAAACTCAAAGGATAAATTTTTTAGAACCTTAACAACTACAGTTTCATCAGTGATTTTTTCACCATAGGATCACATTTGGCTTACAATAGCTGAGATGCGTGCCAAATACTCTTGTACAAATTCATTTCCTTTTATACTAGAAGTTTCAAACTCTCATCGATATGATTGAAGCTTAATGGTGATTACCTTTGTTGATCCCTAGAATTTAGTGTTCAAGATTGACCAAGCTTGCTTACCTATAGATGCTACTACTATGTGTGAAAAGATTGATTCATCCACAACCTGTTGGATGAAAAAAAAGCTTTGGCATCACGTTTCTGACTCTCCTTCTAGTTCGCCTCATGATTACTTATTTCTACATATCCCTTCTCTGAGAAATCCTAAAAGTCTTGAGACTTGAACAACATTTTCATCTTGATGCCTCAGTACTCAAATAAATCACCTTTGAAAATTGGAATTTACAGTGATTTTACACTGAATGCATTTGAGTTTGTTTTCATATTTGATAGAGAAACAAGTTCAAGTCCCTAGTTCAAAGAGAACCTGGCTCTGGTACCAGAATTGTTGGAGAAATTAAGAGGACGGTAATGAAGAAAGATGAAGATTATAGCCGTTGTACATAAGTTTTATTGAAGAAAAAAGATAACCTGTATATAAGCTATACATCCTAACTAAAACTTGTTAAGGAAGAAAAGTTTGTTCAGCTAAAAACTTTCAACTTCTAGGCTAGGAATCAGGAGAAACAATGATAGAAAATCTTCCAACTTATTTGGTGTTAACAGAATAACAAAAACACTCCTAAAAGTTTGAATTATGTCTTCTAACAATACTCACACCTCACTCTCCTGTATGTTTAGGTCTTTTCAATTCCATCAAATAAAACACGAGATTGTTGAACTCAATTATCTTAAACTCACCTTTCATCTTCACACCATTTCACGAATCTCAAATGCAAATAAGATCTTTACTCCAAGAAACTTACTTTACAGGTGAGAGTGATGAATTGGGGTCACGAATATAAAGACATGCTATTTATATGCAAGGCAATATAGAAACAAAGAAGTGGAGGTCTATGACTGTAATTGGATATATATATATACGAGGTTCAAGTTTATTTGATTATACAACCCAAGCTCAAGCTCAATATGAAATCATAAAATTAAAAAAAAATAAAAATTCAATCTTGACCCAAAATTTGGTTAATTTAAATAAAGTTTGTTGAATTCAAATTGAGTCAAAGTAAGCATAAGCTCTTTTTCCATTGCTATTAGATATGCAAGTTATTGGTGAAGTGAGTTGTTAGTATAGCGAAATTAGATGAAGACTAGTGGCGACAGTAATGGCTGTCATGGTGATTTAGACGATGTATTATAGGTGGCTATTAGGAAATAATCGTGTTTTGTATTTGTAGTTATCTTTTCCATAGATAGATTTATTCTGTTTACATGTAAATCTTTGTAATTGGTAACTTATTCTCCTACAATCAAGGAGAAGATAGGTCTGTGTATTTTGTATATATTTCGGCAGTGCTGCAATGGAAAA
>JANZLF010000116.1:25792-36099 GCA_026546835.1 Erythroxylum foetidum
AATTTTAATTATATTTTATTTTGAAATAAAAATTATTTATACATATAAATATTATTTAAAGTATATTAAATAATATGCAAAGCATAATATATTAATTTTTTTATAATTTTAAAACACATGAAACATAAATAAAAATATATCTAACTAAATTTTTATATAGATTATAACATAAGAGAAACTAACATAAAAATAAATATTAAGACATATAAAAAAGTCAAATAATATTATATAAATCCTAAAATAATTATTCAAGTTAAGTAAATAGTTAAATACTCCATTCTATCCAAAATAAAAGCCGTTTTAGAGAGATGCACATTTATTAAGAAAACTAATGAAATGTTTGATATACCCTTATTAATGGTGTTATTCATGTTAGAGAAATTACATGTTGAACTTTCTTGAAAATGCAATTTGTGTAATCAAGATGTGAGAGAAATTAAAGGATAATTTTAGAAGTAAGATTATAAACATGCATGAAAAGCTACAAACGACTCTTATTTTGAATAATTAAAATCCCTCTAAAATGACGTTTATTTTAGATAGGAGGGAGTATATAATAAAATAATTGCGCAAGAGAATAGAGAAGATGAGTTTGTAGAATAAACGTAGAGACGAGTTTGTGGATATTATAGAAATTATATGTAAAATATAAGGATAAATATGACTGAAAAATAAGCTCATTAATTGATCTGTAAAAGTTATCGAAAAAGTTATTTAAGAGGTTTTTTTAGAAGTTTCAAATTTGAGCTTTTAAAAAAAATTATATTTTAGCTGTTAAAAAAGTCATTTATATGGAAGAAATATTTTTATTTTACAATTAAATACTTATTTTTTGAAAAAAATTGTAGCAGAAAATAGTAATTAATACCCTCCTAAAAGCGAGGCACTTAGTACACGGCTATGTTTGTTAAAGAAAGACTGGCAACTCGCAAGTCTCGAGTCTTTTGAGTCAAGTCCCCTATAATTAGTTAAATTGTTTAGTGTAAGATAACAGTACAAGAAAAGTGACCAAATTTATTATTCAACTTACACTAATCAAGTCGATAACAAATTTAATTAAAGAGTAAAAGATATAAACTTTTCTTACAATTTAATAAATTTTAACCACTTTTTCTAGATTTTAGTTAAAAGAGGTGATCTAATTAAATTTTAATAACACAGTAATTCAACCTTCAAATTCAATTTTAACCTATTTAATATATTTTAAATTAATAATTTAAAATAATTATAATTAATTATTAATTTGAGTTATATTTAATTATTTTACTTATTTTAATAATCTTGTATAATCATATCCGAGTCATTAAAAGACGATGGTTGTTCCAAACTTTTCTCAGCTACACACAAAAGTGAAGTTTGAGATTGATACTGATGGATCGATGACTGAACCAATACAAATCTATTGCAGATTTATAATGATGTCCCATCAACAAAATGGAGAGATCGACTGTCTGGATATGCAAAATAATTAAATAAATTTAAAATAAAAATGCAAAATTAATTAGACTCTAAATTATGGGTAGTAATTATGAATTACAATAATTATTTTCAATGATCATAACTGCATATCTTATTAAAAAATTAAAATTGAAACATTAATTCACAGTCTAAGTCAATCTATTGTTCAATTCCAACTCTACACGAAAATTGAAACAGTCAATTATTGTATACTTATATAATAACTTTCTGGTCATTGGCAAGAAGGAATCAACAATTTGACCTTATCATTGTTTCGAAAGGACCGTTGAACCAATTTATCAAAACCAATTAATGCTGAAAGCTAAATAATGAAAATAGGGATGAGAATTGATACGGAAAGAAATGGAGATGGATATAATCATTATAATTATGATAATTGGTTAAGATGAAGGAATGATTACCATTATTTTTAATAGTGGTTGGTTTGTTAAAAATATTGATAAATAAAAATTTATTAAAATTTTATTTTATATCAAATTTTAAATATAATTTAATTAATTATATTTTATACACCCTATTTATAATGATAGAATGTTCAAAATCAAGTATATGGTTCAATTAAAGACATACATAAAGTCCTTGTATTAGGATAATAAATCAATGATTTCCATTCCTCTGGAATAGCAAGGGAATTGAGGATTGTCAATAATTGGGTAATGAAAATATTACCCCTTTAATGATAGTTTGATGCCAAACACAAGGTTTCATTCCATTCCTATTCATTTTTCTCCGTTACCTCCAAACAAGCATACCCTAAGTTTATTTATCTATATGATTTATCAATCAATTATAAGCTTGTTCATGAACTTATTAGATAGTTGGCCGTTGGATGTTTGGTATGTACATTTATAAGATACTCATATTTTCGACCATAAAATAATTATAAGTATGAGTAAAATATATAAACCGTTTTATGGTTATAATATTTTAGAAGAATTCCATAATTTTTAAAATTTTCAAAAAAAATTAGTTCTTAAAAAAATATTTTTCTTATACTTGAATAAAAAACACAAATAATGAACATTAAATTCAACTTAAATTAATAATTTGAGATGAGAGCATTAAATTATTAGTTTAGATGAAATTTAATACATTTGATTTGAATTTAAGAATTAGGTTAGATGATTATATAATTATTTAATCAATTTAGAGGTAATATTCATCTATATGAGTTTTTATTGTTATTTTCAAATCATAGTTTAAGGAAAAATATTTTTATATAATAAAAATTAAAATTTTAAAAAATTAAAGATTATTATTTTAAAAAAATTCAAAATATAGAAAACTCCGTATCTTTTACATATAAATATTTTGCTAGTAAATTAGACCATAAAATTTATCTCTTATATTCGACTTAAATTAATAATTTGAGATGACAGATGATAAATTATTAGTTTAGATCGAGTCAATTTAAATTTAATAATTAAGTTAAGGTCATTATAAAATTATTTAATCAATTTTATGTGTAATATTCATATATATGTATGTATATTTTATTGTTATTTTTAAATAAAAATTTAAGACAAAAAATCTTTTTATATATCTAAAAATCAATTTTTTTTAAAAAAATTTCAAAATTTGAAAAAGTCTTATCTTTTTTACTTATCAATATTTTTGACAGTAAATTGGTACCTAAAATTTAAGTTTGACTGAAAATAAAAAAATAGCAGCCAAGCCAGATTCCTTCAACTTACATATGAAAGTTCCCTCTCAAAGGCAACTGCCACTTCGACGCGTTGACGTAGAAAACAATGGACACACTACATGAGGAAATCATCCGTTTGACAATGTCGCATCTCTTTGTTCTCTCTCAATTCACAATCTTTTACAGGAATAAGGGAAAGACCGAGCTTTTTCTCTTATGTTCTACCTCTTCCTTCTTTGGCTTTCTGTCTTTTTGCATTCGTAACTTACCACTTTCAATTTCCTTCTTGTTTAGCAAGCGCCGTTTTCCAAGTTCTTTCCTTTTTTTACTTGGTTTTTGGGCAACTTTATAGTGATTTGGGTTCATGGTCACTGGTTGTTCTGATTAAATTGGAGGAGCTTGGAACGAGTGATTGAGGCGGCTACTGTTGTAAAGTTTAGATTTTTATTAATTTCTCAGCTTCTTGCAACTTGGATTTGTTGATTTTTTTTTTTGCGTGCATAGGATGTAAATGAATTTATTGTGTTTTCTGTTCCTGCGAGATCAGTGTTTGCTCTTCGTGGGTTCTGCCGAATTACGGTGTTTCTATTAGTTGTCGTGATTAGTAGCTTAGATGAAGTAGCTGGCTTGTATTAATGTAGTAAGCAGGATTTTTGATTTGTTGGTGAGTACAGAAATAGTTTTCCATTTTTCAAAGATGGCTGGCCTTTTGAGAAAAATTTTGCCTGGTGTCTCATCTGTTTCTAAAGAAGATGAAGGAGAAAATGGCGATCACAATAATACGGAGTACTCTATTGCGTTGGAGTACTCAGGCGGTCCTCTCAGTTATGACATTCCTCGAGCAATACCTATTGACGTTGACCAAATCCCGGTAGCAGTTGAGTTTGCCTCGACCTCTTCCTTAAGTGTCAAACCCTTGCCAGTTATTCAACCAATTGTAAGGTCGAATGCCCCTAAGAAGAAACTTTTAATGGAGCCAAAGTATGGCTCTTTTGATACTGTCATTCGGTCTCGAACGAGAAGGCCCTCAAATGGTAATGATATGTCAGGCAAACTGCTGGATGAGCTCCACTGCTTGAGTGCATCAGAGTGTGAAGATAGCAACATGTCCGTGCCAAAAATTGGAGATTCTGGTCGATGTGTGAATCGTGTTAAGTGCAGATCCCCATTGTCTGATGGAGTAGAAAGTTCTGCAAGATCGTTATCAAAAAGCTCCAAGGGATCACAATCTCCACGTCAAATTGGGGAAGATGGCAGCAGGGAAGATTTTCAAGATTATATGAACCGCATAAACTGCGACTCAAGAGAATCTGATTTAAGTTCTCGTTCCATTTCTTCAGATATTTTTTCTTGCAAGGAGGAGGATCGTGTTGCTGAACCTGCTTGCCATTTGAGAAGGCCATCAGCTGTAACTTTCTGTGATCCTGAAACAAATGATGTAGTTCAGCTTGAATCTGAACTATCTGAAGCTGAAAGTAGTATCCCTGCTAGGAGAATGGCTGTAAGGCCCGGAAAGAAAGGAACATGCTATCGATGTTTAAAGGGAAATCGGTTTATGGAAAAGGAAATATGTATTGTCTGTGGGGCAAAGTATTGTGGCAATTGTGTGATGAGAGCAATGGGGTCAATGCCAGAAGGAAGGAAGTGTATAACTTGCATTGGTCAAAGAATTGATGAGGCTAAGAGAAAGACTTTGGGGAAAAGTTCCCGGATTCTGAAGCAACTATTGGTAGAGGGGGAAGTTAAACAAATAATGAAGGTAGAGAAATGTTGCAAAGTAAATCAGTTACCGTCAGAACTTATTTATGTGAACCGTGAGCAGCTTTCAGAGGAGGAGCTATACCAATTGCAAAACTGCAGAAACCCTCCAAAGAAGCTTGAACCAGGGTATTATTGGTATGATAAACAATCTGGTTACTGGGGAAAGGTGAATGCTAAATCTTGCTTGAATTTCTTTCTTTGTTAACATTCTTTTTCAATGAACTCTACAAACTTAAAATTTTGTATCTGTTACTTTGTTATGATCTGTTAGGAAGGAAAAAAACCCTGCCAGGTAATTAGTTCCCAACTGAATGTTGGAGGTCAAATCCAACGAGATGCTAGCAATGGGGACACAAATATACTGATAAACGGTCGTGAAATAACTAAACCAGAAATGACGATGCTTCAGGTAGTTGCTTGATAGGGTCTTGCTATTTCTGAGATGTAATATTTAAGGCCTTTAAGACTGACACCATTCTGTTAAACATTTACAGTTTGCTGGAGTGAAATGTGAAGGAGCAACAAGTCTTTGGGTTACTGATGATGGGTCCTATCAGGAAGAGGGTATGAATAATATTCTAGGAAATATATGGAAAAAGGTATGTTTGAAGATGCATTTTGTGTCTCTTGATCAAATCCAACTTCATTGGGAATTGACATTCTATTTAGCTTTGACATCTTAATTATCAAACAAAGAATAATAGTGAAGTTTATTTCTTGACAGCCTAAAACAGTCAAGTTGATCTGTAGCCTCTTGTCTTTACCAACTCCCGTCAGAAATGGAGGTGAAGAAAATGGTGTCCTGGCAAATAACTTTGAACAGAAAACACTCCACAAACTCCTTCTAGTTGGTAGCCAAAACTCTGGAACAAGCACTGTATTTAAACAGGTGAGACGCAGTGGAAAATAACTTCATCCTTTCCTTGTGCTATACGGTTAACTCTGACCAATCTTGTGTGACTGGCTTCTGAGGGATTTCAATTTCTGTCATGCTATTATGTTGGTTCTATCTGCCTTGTTTTATATGTTATATGTATATTCTATTTGGTTACGATTCAATAAGTTACAACTGCATTGATGACAATTTAACA
Organism: Erythroxylum foetidum; assembly: GCA_026546835.1. Lineage (NCBI taxonomy): Eukaryota > Viridiplantae > Streptophyta > Magnoliopsida > Malpighiales > Erythroxylaceae > Erythroxylum > Erythroxylum foetidum. The sequence continues at coordinate 31,769 of JANZLF010000116.1, forward strand.
AATGCAGTAAAGTTATAATGATTTCCTTGATTGTATTGGGTTCCTGTAGTAAATTTAAGATTCCCAGGCACCAGTATCGGTAGGGTGCTTCATAACAATTCTGGTCATCAGTAACTTAGAGAGACCTAGTTGTGGTTGCATCCTTTGATTAAGCATATATGCAATTCTTATTCCCGATTCTCTTTTCTCGTACATGGCTTTTGATGAGGCATACTGATTAGTCACAGTTTTTAGTCTTTCTTGATGATGTGCTAAATTAATCATATGCTTATTTTAGGCAAAAATTGTCTACAACATTCCTTTTTCTGAAGAGGAGTGTCAGAATATGAAGTTTATGATCCAGACCAATCTATATTTCTATCTCGGTATACTGCTTGAAGGGCGCGAACATTTTGAACAAGAAAGTTTGAAAGGAAAAAGAATACGTTGTGATGGTCAATGTGTCACTTCAGGTAAAACTCATTTATGAACTCCGGTCAGTTCATCTCAGGAACTTCCTGCATAAATTACTGAATTATTGTGATAAGCACCATTAAGGCAATGATAATCAAATCCTTGTATTTAACGATTACCAAATGTCTTCACTATTTGCACTAATTTAACATCATAGAAACTCTAGATTGTATGTTCATGAATCAGTTTTTGCTTTCTGCCCCTCAATCATTTCTCATCATCCTGGCATGCTTCATCTTTTTGAGCTAAATTGTGGCATGCCTGTGAGTATTCAAGTGTGAGCATACATTCATAGTAACAATATTACATAGCCTTGTAGCAAGATCGAGATCAAATTCTTGGCATATGTCATTTGTTTCCTGGATAAATGACATGAAATAACTTTTGGCAGTGGAGGAAACAGGTCAAACAGTCTATTCAATCAGTCCAAGACTGAAAGCCTTTTCGGATTGGCTTCTTAAGGTCATGTACTCTGGGAATGTGGAAACCGTATTCCCTGCTGCTACTCGTGAAAATGCACCATTTGTAGAGAAATTGTGGAAAGATTCTGCCATCCAGGCCACATACAACAGGAGAAGTGAATTAGAATTGCTGCCTAGAGTTGCCACTTATTTTCTAGAGCGAGTAAGATCAAACTACATCTATATATATGTATTCCTTCCTATAAACTTTTTAGAGGATTTTTGTAACACTAGAACATGAAATAGGCATTAAATGAAACAAAATAAAATTTTAAAAAACTTAAAACCTTGATCTGCTTATATTTTCCTTTATATTGATTCTTCATTATTATTCTGTTATACTTTGGACTAAAATCATTAGCTTTTCAATTTATAATTATGGTTGTCACATTGCATGTGGTTTTATGGTTCTTCTCGCCATTTGTTAATCGTACATGATCTATGTCCTGCTTCTTTCAATTTGGGATGCATGAAGTGGATGCAGTTCTGTACGAATCAGTTATGTTCATTGCATGAACAAATGCAAAAGGAATATCTTTTCACATGTATTCTATCAAATTCTATTAATTATAATGCTTATTGAAAGCATCATTGCATCAGTAGCTGATGTTTATATTCAAATTCAGGCTGTTGAGATTGCTAGAGAAGATTATGAGCCATCAAAAATGGATATCTTGTATGGTGATGGAATAACTTCATCCAAAGGGCTTTCTTTTATGGAATTTACATATCCCAAGTCGGATAAAGACAACTACGAGGACCTTGATTATCAACATGATTCCTCAGTCAGGTTGTTACTGTCTTCTAACCCTCCCACCTAATTTCCTGAATGCTAAGTGGGTTAGCAAACAAATCGCTGGTGTTTTCTACCCTAGTTTGTAGTATACCCATTTCTGTTCAATGCGGCTGTTCTTGATTACATGGAACGTTGTATGATGAACTTTGAATGTATAGTTTCAATTGTGAATGCTAACTTTGTCCATCAAGTTTAGAAACGGAAAGTTCTATTATATGGCTGAAGGTGTTTTTTTCTTTTCAAACTTATTGTAACAAATACTGGACATGGTACAAGGCTTTCTTGCATTATGTTCTAACAGTAACATGTTCCTTGACAAAATATTTTCTCTGTAGGAACTTTAGGTATGCAATGTCAGGATTAGAAGAAGTTGTGATTTATAAAAGTTCTTACCTTTTCTTTTAGTTCATGTCTATTGACAGGTTGCTTGTATACCATCACAGGTACCAACTGATAAGGATGCATCCAAGTGCTCTGGGAGGAAACTGCAAATGGTTGGGAATGTTTGAAGATGTTGATATGATCTTATTCTGTGTTTCTTTAACTGACTACAGTGAGTTTTTTCAAGACTCCAATGGAGTTCTAACAAACAAGATGATGCAAAGCAAGAAATTATTTGAAACAATTGCCACACATCCCACCTTTGAAGCCAAGAAGTTCCTTCTGCTACTAAACAAATTTGACCTACTCGAGGAAACGATTGAGCACGAACCACTCACTCGATGCGAATGGTTTCAGGAATTCAATCCTGTGATTGGTCACAATTCACAAAACAGCAGCAGCAGCAGCAGCAGCAGCAGAGTTACTAACCCTTCTTTGGCTCACCGTGCTTTCGAATACATTGCAGTGAAGTTCAAGAGATTGTTCCATTCTCTCACCGATAAGAAGTTGTACGTGTCATTGGTTACCGGGTTGGAACCTGATAATGTTGATGAAGCTCTTAGATATGCTAGGGATATTCTGAAATGGAGTCAAGAGGAGATCAACTTCTCTGTCAATGAGTTGTCTTCCACTAGCATTGAAGCAAGTTCATCGTCATAATCTGCTGTCACCTCTAGTTATATGGCAAAGGCCTAGAAGGACAGTAACTCATGTATAGAAGAACAGTACAGGACACAGATTGACATTAATGATTAATAAGAATTCATCCGCTTTCATTGATATTCATCTGCTCTCTACTCTACACCTTTGTAGTCTCAAAGATGTTGCTCTTGTGGCCTAACTCGAATGCTTTGCTCTTAAAACTTAGTGTCATTTGCCCAGTTTATCGAATCTTAAGTTCATAATAGTTGGAAGAGTCACGATTTAACACAACCTTTATGACAAATAGAACAAGAGAAACATAGCCTTATCAGTATATTTTCTTCTTCCCCATTTGACATGTCCACAGTGACGAATCCAAGATTTTAATCTTAGGGGGGCAAGGAACTTAATTTTATAGGGGCTATAACCCTACTTATTTTATTATATATATACACATATTTTAAAAAAAATTTAATTTTGTAGGGGCTATAGCCCTTGCTAGCCCTCCCTTGGATCAATCCCTGCATGTCCAGATTCTGAAAATTCAAAGCCAATGGTGTATTGTACCTTTGACCTGTCAGTTAACATATATTCTTTCTCAACAGAGCATTGTTCGACGAATGACAAGGAAACGAACAATAATTGGGCAGACCATAAGAAAAAAAGCATCTGCATTCAAAGGGATACAATTATCATTCGGCAGACTAAGAAAAAGTACAAACCAGTGAGAACTGTACTAGCTAAATCTGATTAGATCCAAGTTCCCATTAAAGGAAACAGAAGTTTGATATACAAATGTCTGTCAAACCAGAAACCGCAACAAGGATTACTATATATCAATTATCACAACCTATGCTTCTTCACCAAGGAGCAAAACGATCCATGAGCATGAAAACTGTGGACTCAGACATAGTATTCTCCCTGGGAACCACTTTACTCTGTTGAGCAGCAACTTCTTTTCCTCTCTTACCTTCTTCCTTGCCTTTAAACAAAAATGGTTTTCTTGTTCTAACCTTTTCTCTCAACTTTGCAAGCTCCTTCGCACACATGTCTACGACTGCACGCATACTTAAAATAACTCGAACCCAACTCCAGAAAAAGATTGGATTTTTAGCTTTGGTATAGACTGAATGAGATTGAGAAAAGCTTCTTCATTTTATAGAGGAGTAAATGAGAGGTGGGTCTCTCAGAAAACATGGGCAGAGGTTGGAGATATTAAGAACACAGGTTTCAGGTTTGACTGGCCACCTGTAGCGATCTACGTGTGGTTGCCCATAGATAAGGTTAAAAGTCGGCATAGGCATATAGTTGGAGGATATTCCACGCTATTCATTCTTTCAACTCAAATGATTGTAATCAAATTTTGTTATCTGTGAATATTCCCACAGAATTATTCTTTCCAATAATATCTGACCATTGTCTGCAATAGATGATATATATATAATTTAATTTACTTTACTAAATACTTGTTTGATTCTATTTAAGTTTTTATTTTCAAGTTTAATAAAATATGTTTATTTAAGTTTATTGTTTTTGTTTTAGATTTTGTTTTTTTGGGATTTAATAAATTATTAAAAATCATAAAAATTTGAAACTAT
>JANZLF010000118.1:19889-51673 GCA_026546835.1 Erythroxylum foetidum
CCGATATTCTTGATTTTGAGCACAAAATCTGTGACAGATTCTCCTCCCTTTTTAGTTCTTTGGTGTTATTTATTTTGGCCCAATTTCATTCTTTTGTGAATAACTTTTTCATCCGACCTCCGATTGACCTGATTCTCAAGGCATCGGATTTGGAAAATATTTAATTTATTTTCTATATGAAATTGGAAATTTTTAGAGATAAAATTGATGTGGATTAATTAGGTCAAAGTGAGGGGACTGAGTAATTATTTTTCTGGTCCGTATTTTATCAATAATTGGACCTATAGAGGTCCGAATTGAGTAATTTTGGTGTCTATGAATTTCTTCAATTTAGAGGAAAATTTTTTGATGAGATTATTTTTTAGAAAAATACCGAAAATGTCACGAACATGCATTGTACACATTTTAATTTCTCCATGTGCATTATTAAATATTTTTGATTGTATACTTGGTAATGTTTGAATATTTTGACAATTATAGAGGCGCATTTGGAACATCAACCCACAGACGTTGCCGAGACTTCTAAGCATTAGCTTCAGAAGCTATTGGTGAGCGACCTAGACGGTTCTCTCAATTAACATTTGCTTAGAATATTGTGGTGAATAATGGTGGGTTTGTGAATTGTTTCTGATTGTGGATTCCGAACAGAAGGTCTGATATATTGGGGAGCTATGACATAGAAGTGCTACTTGTTTGTAAATTTGTAAACTATTTTCTCAAGATGTGATAATTTGTGACATATATATTGCTTCATTGTGGCATATACATTCCATGCATGAATGCATGATCAGTTAATGACAGTTGTGACCTGAGCAACCACCGAGAGCTAGAAGTTCAATGCATTTGGGCCTAGAGCCTACAGTGATTAATGCGCCCATATTGGGATAGTTTAGGCGCTCGATCACAACATCGTAATAAATGGGAAAAGTGTCACATGCGCATTTCATATGCATTTGCTTACATAAATTTGATTGAGTGAAAGGCAAAATGCCTTATACTTATGTGACAATCATGTGGTACTTCTGAGGTATGTGGATGTATGTGAAATTATGAAATAACCGTGACATGCTTGATTGTTGCATCAATTGAGTGAACCATCGATGATGGTTACCTGGTTGAGTTCGCAAACTCATACAAAATTGCAACATATTTTTCAGGACCGAGAGTAGACTCCTAGCTCCAGATGGACTTTTCCTACCGTTTAGATTGTGTTGGCAAGAGAAGTCATGGCTTATAGGTCGGTCAGCTGAGACTTTTGGGATGACCTAGATAGATCTGTTGTTTTCCTCTTTCACGTAGCATTTTATTTTAGGATTTTTGGGATTTATGTACTGGGATTTATTTACAGATAGTACAGGATGATAGATATATAAACTCCTTGATTTTGATGAATGAAATGAGGAAAAAGTTGGTTTCAAAAATTAGTGATTTTTTATATTGATGTTTTATTATTATGATGCCATGTGAAGTATAGTAGTGATCGTTCGTAGCTCACCCTTATCATAGGATATATATCGGAATGACTTACAGGCGTCCCGATGTATACCTTGCCGTAAGGGGGCACTACATTATCGATTGCTAATGAAGGCTCCTTGATTGTCACTTATGAGTAAAGCAATAAATGTTTTCATTCTTGTTGCAAGGATCTTTGAAATGACTTTGTAAAGAAAGTTTGTACAGGCTATGGGACTGAAATCATTGAACTAGTTAGAAGTAGAATTTTTTGGCATTAATCATAGGAATGTCTTGTTAATCTCCTTAGAAAGCACACCTTTGGAAAAAAATGCTTACATTGCATTTTTAACAAACACGCCTATGATATGTCCTATGTTTTTTGGTAGAAAAGACCATTCAGTCGATCAAGGCTAGGGGCTATCGTGCCCTCCATTTTGAAAACAACTTTCTCAGTTTCCTTGTATAGTCCATCTAGTTGATTTTTTTATAGATTGAGAGCATTAAGATCTGCAGCTGAAACCGATGCAATATTATGTGTTCCAAGTAAGTTGTTGAAGTAAGTAACAGTCGCATCCATAATGGCTTCATTTGGATAATGGTTGTTTAGCCATGTTTTTAACTAGTTGATTATATTTAGTTGTTTGATAAGTCAAAACGCTACTGAAATTGATTGGTAATTGGATGATTAATTGGTTGATCAGCTAAAAATGAAAAAGCTACCATCCACTAGTGTTTTGTTCTATAAGCTAAAATTTAATATTTGAAAATACAATTTAGCCCTTTTTGCTGATATTTTGTTAAAGGATAATGGGTGTTGCTACCTGCTTTTCCCTTCTCAATGCTTCTGTTTTATTCACACTAATAGTAGTACACAACCAAAGTTGAGCCTACCTACGGTTTATGGAGCCTCCTATCCTCTTTGTTTCTTTATGAAACATTTGCAACCTTTTTCCAACTTTAAGAAGCTAATTTTGCTTTATTAAATTTACTTTTTCGCTATGAGAAGTCTTGAAATACCAGTCCAATTCTTTCTAACTTCAACTTTCAAAGAATCTATTTCTTTTTAATTTAATTACTTTGCAAAGTTAATTTGAAAAGTAATTTGAAGATTAAATTATTTTATTCCTCTTCACAAGCTTTTTTTTTCTATTAAAGAAGCAGGACAATAACAAAATTTATTTTTCAAACAGAAAAATTATTAGTAAAAAAATATAACTCATATATTTAAAGTAACACAATATTTATTTATTTATATACATAAGAATAAGCAGATAGTAATATGAAAATAAAGATAAGATATCTATAATTTCAATAAATTTGGACACTAACATTAAAAAGATAAACTATAAATTAATAACAAATTTTTTTGAAAAAAGAAAGAAGCAAATGAAGAATGAAAGTTAAATCTTACAAGAGGGTCTAAGGGGATACCTTTTGAAACAAGAAAGGTGTAAAGTTTTTAACTACTCAAAATATAGAGAGAAAACGGTAGTAATAACTGGAGAAGGTTGGAGCTGCTGTATAATCAATTTATATATCAAGCTCTTTGATGCTGTTAAGGGTTACGAAGATGAGAATATCTATTTGTTTGGACTTGAGTTCAAACCGCCTGGCATTGTGTTCTTTCAATATTGTCCGAACACACATACTAATAATGCTACATGAGGTAATTACAAGGGAGCTCTTTAAGTAACTAGCCATTGGACTAAACTGGAGAAAGTAGTAAAATGATTTGGTGATTGGCAACTGAGTTGCATTGCTTTCTAGACTTGATGTGTCTCCTCGCACATGAAGAATAAGTGGTCTCGTGTTTCTTCCTAAGTAAAGTAGAAAGCACAACATGTATTGATGTTTAAGTAATTGAGTTGATCAATTATATTTAATCTATTTTATATAGTGAGCCACTAGAGAAAGGAGGTTCTGGGGTGGGGGGTGGGGATTAATCTTGTGCCAGATGATTCAGTGCCATCCCACTTTAGGTTTCCTCACTCGTAACAAATCCTTGATTTGTTTATTTGAGAAGAGATGGGTAGGATTGTTATACCAATAGAAAGTATCAAGATGAAGAGAGGGAGCACATGAAGGTTGCAAGTGAGTAAGGTGATTTGGAAAATGTCATCTATCACCATTGATGAAAGATTCCGTTTTGGTATCCAGAGGAATATAGGAGCTTTGCGCAACTGTTATGTATGGTGATTTCCTTGGCCTGTCCAATTAGCAAACCATAGGGAGATTAGCTTCCCGTTGCTGATGGTGCAAGTCATATGGTCTTATACAAGATTTCTCAAGTGTAGCAATTGGTTTATAAAATAACAGTTAATTGGAGACATGGAGACAACTCTAAGAAAATAAGAATGTATCCACCGTTACCATAAAGACATTTTATTTTCGATAATCCACCATAACCTCTTCAATAATAGTGACTGGTTTTTGAGTTTGACAGAGGTAATATTCAGCTCTCCTTCTTCTTTTAGGTAGCAAATATCAATCCATTTGATTTTTTCACTTCCTTTAACTCCCATCGACTGATTCCACAAGAAGTCTTTGAGTATTCTACAAGAAGACAAATGTAAATTTATAACGAATTTGAATGAACTTTAAATGTATGTTTTTTGAATAAATATAAATAAATTTAGAATAAGTTAAATGTAAGTTTATTTAAACTAGATTGATTTTTAAATAACAAACAAATTTTACAACATTTATTACATATAGTAACCGGTAAGTATAGTATTTTCTTCACTATAATATTTTGTGCATGAACATTTTAAATAATAGTATATCAAAAATTAAATATATCTTGATATTTTCACTTCTTAAACATATACATTTGCATATATATTAACTTACTTTATATCCTTTTTTCCTATCAGTCATAATGAAATAAGATATTTTTTAATTCATGTCCTCATAAGTCATTTTACACATAAACAACTAATACTAACCAGCTAATTTGTTCAAACATCTTTAATAAATAACTGATATTATCAGTTAGTCAAATCAGTTGATATAATCCATTGTCAGCTAACCGCTAATAGAATCAGCTATCAGTTAATACAATCTGTTGATTGCCAAACAGAGCCAATATCCTTTTATCTTTGGAGAATCAGTCCCTCATTATTGGTGATGGATGAAATTCTGTTTTTATTTTTATGAGCTAGAATGGAGTTGAAGAATAACTTTGAGCATTTATCTCCATATTTAAGCCAATTGATCCTAAATCTTTGTTGAAGCAAAGAGTTGTGATTGCTAATTGTGTTTGTATAATGAGACAGAACTAGCTTTTCTTTTGCAACAAGTTAGGGATCTTGTAGTGAAAGGGTGAGAATTTTCTAGATGTCAGTGATCTCCTCCTTAGCTTTAAGAAGAACCTCTTCAGTGGAACCCCATGTTGAATGTAGAGTTTTAAGCTCCTACTTGATTGCTTTCAACTTATGCATACAAATAAATTGCTTGGTTCCCCTAAAGAAACAATTAGCACTTTTCATACAAACATTGTTAAAACCTGATACATGAATCAAATAATTGCTAAATTAGAAAGGGTGATAGTTGACAGCCTTCTGAAAGAGATTCTCAATTTTAATTAGGGTGTGATATGAAAAGATAGGGTCCTGGAATATGGCATAGCTATTGGGAAATTCTGCTAGTCATTTAGCATTGACTAATGCTCTATCAAGCTTTTTTTGAATAAACCAGTGGGAGGATTGTTTATTGGACCAAGTGATCTTATGGCTAGAGAAGTTCATATTTGTCTGCCCTAGTGTGTTTGCTCACTGCTTAAAATCATCTGAGTGGTTTCGAAGGTTATAGTTTCCTTAAGCCTCAGATTTATATAAGATTGAGTTAAAGTCACCACAAATCAACCAAGGCAGGTTGGAACCTCTACTGAAGTCGATGAGATTCATTTGGAACCCAAAATTGCTTGCATAGATAACAAAGGTAAGGATGTCAATTTTCTCACACAAAAGAGAAATTTCAAGGTCTATAAACTGATCAATGGAATGAAGGAGTTCCATTTGAATTTCATCAGCCTTGTAGCATAAGATGATTCTTCCATTCACTTGATGTGCATGATTATTTATTTGCTGCCAATAAGGTCCCAGGATACTTAGCCGACTAAGAGTTTCTATTTTTATTTTTTGTTTCAAGTAGTCCTACAATAATTACAATTGTAGTTTAACTTTTTTATTTGAGTCATCTTATTTTTAAAATTACCATTTACTTTTCTCTTATTTAGTTTAGTTATCTTGTTATATTTAAAATTTTAATATATTGTTGAAAACAAATGATAGTTTTTGAATTGAGAGAAATGATTAAAAATCTCAATCGGTTTAGCTGGTTCAATCTTAAAAATCTTGAACCGTTTAACTTTTTAGTTTGGTTTTTAATTTTTTGATTAAATTTACTTTAATAATTCTTATAGTTAAAAAATGATTTATTTATTAATTAATTGGTCAATTTTTATAAATTAATAAATTCTTATAAACAAAAACAAATCAATTAATTTTCATTTAACAATCTCTTTTTTAATTAAACTTCAAAGTCTTTGATGGGTAAGGACAATTTCTTTCATTCATGCTTTAAATTCTTTAATTTTATTCAATATTTAGCTAATTTTATTACGGTCTAATATTTGTTGAACCTTTTAAATCTTAAATTTCTTGTCTTACCAGTTTAACTTCCAGTTTATTTTTTAAAACATTGATTGAGAGTCCTTAAATAAAAAAATTAAAAATAAATGATAATTTCTGAATTAAGAAACATAACTAGAAAAGTTAAACCATAGAAAAATTAGATGTAATTATCTCTTTAGAAATCAACATTGGTCAACAAATAACAGTCCATACATGCACTTGAAAATTTGAAACAACTTTAAGATTAACACATACAATCAACTTACAATATAAATGAAGCTTGATCGTTGGAGGTTAGTTTGCTCTAAATATCCACAATTTCTAAACTACTATAAACCGAAGAGAAATAAATGAAAATATTCTCTTAATTGTCCATATCCTTTTTAACTATTTTCGGATGTCTTGTCCTGTTAAAGAAGTAACAATATGTAGATGTCAAATCCAATAGTCCAGTTGCCATACAATTATGATTAAAAAGCTTAATTTGTTTGGCTTATTTAACCGTAAAAATTTTAATCCATTAAATTTTTCGGTTTAGTTTTTAAATTTTTGGTTTGATTTAATTTTATAACTCTTATTATTAAAAATCGATCAGTTTATTAATTAGTTGGTTAATTTTGATAAATTAATAAATTCTTATACGCCAAAATAAATCAATTAATTTTCTTAATAATTTCTTTTTTAATTAAACTTCAAATTCTTAAATAGATAAGGGCAATCTTTTTCAATCATATTTCAAAATTTTTAATTTTATTTAATTTTTAGGACGATTTAATACTAGTTTAACATTTTAAATCTTAAACTTCTTATCTTGCCAATTTAACTTCCAGTCCAATTTTTAAAATATTGCAATTACTTAATTAACACGGGGTCCTGAACTAGTTAAAATGGCAAATAATAATCCTTACCCACACTTGAAATTAAAACAATATATTAATTAACTTATTGTGTTTGTTGTAAATTAAAAATATTGTATAATATCTCACATTCTTCTAAATTAATAGAATAAATTAAAGAGAAATCAATGAAGAAGTAATCTACTAGTAGAATACAAAAATTAATGGAGAGAAATAAATTATCACTCTAAATTAAGGGAGACCATCAGAATTTATAAGGTTTGGAAGATACTATTTATGTTCTGAATACAGGGTAGTGGGGACATTGGTTAGTCTCTTATTTATTAAATTAAATTTATTAAGTATCTATGTATTAAAACTGTGGGATGAAGAAGCCACCTTGTCGGACTTGGGATGAAGAAGCCAACTTGTCTGACTTGGAATGAAGACACCACCTTATGTGTCTCCTCTATAGAAAATGAGTTTATTGATGATAAGAGGAGTGAAATTTATTACAACTTTAGTTTTCTTGTTAGTACCAAGTTAATCAAATATTTGATTGGTTTTAGGAGGTTTCTAGCGCAACAACAACTATGGATAGATTCGAACTTTTGGGTTATACCATTAGAGAAGGGTTTTTTGGAAACAACTTACATTAGGATCATAAAGATATAAGTACAGATAACCAGAAAATTCTTGGGAGAGAAATACACAACTTGCTAAAAATCAACCAAATATTAACAACAGGAAAGAACCAAATATTAACAATAAGAAAGAACTCTCCTTGTTGCAACAGTAGAAAAATATGAGAAGAACCTAAAAAATGAAACAAACACCAAGATTTAATGTGGAAACCCTCAAGTGGAGAGGAAAAAATCATGGGACAAATTGACAAATAAATCCACTATACTTAATAAGGATTTATATAAACCCCCTATAACAACAAGTTATTTCACAAAGTTTCAAGATTGAAACCAAAGTTGATATCACAATCAAGAAAACCTTAAATCAATTCCCAAAAAAATTAATCAAGGATGAGAATACATTCGTCTTTGCCCTCTCTCTACAATCAAACAAGGATGAGAATACAACCGTCTTTGCCTTCTCTATGTTTTTCCTTACTTTTGGATATTACGATCGCACTCTCTATCTCATATGTAGAGTAAGGTTCAAATGAGCTATTTATAAGCACATTTAGCTTGATAACTAAGTCAAAATCCTAACTAAATTGAACTAACTAGATCGCATCTTATCCTAATTAGATAAAATTACATTATCCAATAAAATAGCATCCCTATCTAAATAGGACTCTATCTAATAGGATTTATCTACATCATAACTAACAAGATAAGAGATTACATCTATATAGGAATGATACATCCATATCCACGAAGATTTACACTATCTTCAATTGATCCTCCCACATGGTCTTTATCTTTTAAAGTTGATGTCTATCCACTGTGATCTTATCTGTCACATAATCCAAGATCTCAAAATAGGGTGTGACATTCAACAATCTCCCATTATAGCCCAAATATAGGGAAGACACGTTATTTTTCAGCATCTACTTAAGGTTCATCCTGGCAAGTTTACAACAAAGCTTATGCTTGTTTCCACAACCACTTTAGTCAGCATATCAACACCATCAACTATGTGTGAACCTTCTTCAATATTAATTATTATTCTTCTATCACGAACCTCAACCAATGATATCTAACGTTTTCATAAAATGCAATGTCTTGCACATCCTTAGGCTCCGCCTTAGTAGTAAGGAACAAGTACTCAGAACTTGGATACTTTCTAAAAGGTCTTTTCTCCTTTGACGACCTTAAAAGTTGCGGTTCATCAATTGTTGTATACCATTGCTCCTCCTGCTCATTATCCTCAATTGATTCATCTTTGGTATTGTCTAGATGTAGTTTATGTAGCTCATCACCATCAAATTGTATTCGATTACCAACAATATGCTTGGTCTCACACTTCATCTTCTTCTCCTATAGATTGCTCAATAGTCAAAAGATCTGTTAGAGGGCTAACTATGACATATGATAAGCTGCAGTGTGATGGTTTATCTCCATTCAGACGATCAACATCTTTCATGCTCCTGTAACACCTTATCCCATCTCTTAAATGCCTTTTTATTTCTCCAGGTCATAAAGTCTGAAGCTAAATTGATCACTCCCATATCCAACAAAAATGGAAGGTATCAATTTTGAGTTAAGTTTCTTTCTCCGATCCTTGGGTATGTGTCCAAATACCTAGCAGCTTAAAACTCTCAAATGATGATATGTGGGATCCTTACTAGTCCATGATCTCTCGAGAATCTCAAAATTCAATTGAAATAAGAGAGCTCTATTTATCAGGTAGACCACTATTTGGATTGCTTCTCCCCAAAATGTATTTAGCAATATAGACATTTTGAGAATGCAACAAACCTTATCCATAATGGTTCTGTTCATCCTTTGAGTAACCATATTATATTGTGGAGTTCCTAGTTCAATTTTCTCATGTCTGATGCCATGCGATGTTCAATATTCTTTAAACAACTTAGAAGTATACTCACCTTCATTGTCTATTTGCAAGCACTTCAGCTTCCCTTTCTACCATAATATGAAACTTCTTGAATGTTTCAAAAACTTAACTCTTAGAGTTCAACATATACACCCAAGTCTTCCTCGAAGCATCATCAATGAATGTACCAAACTATCTGTTACCTTCTAGTGACTTCTACTCAATAAGACCACAAACATCTGAATGCACCAACTCCAATAACTCCAACTTCCTTTTAGATCTTTTCTTGAAAGAGACTCTATGTTGCTGTCTAACTAAACAATGATCGCAAAGATTAAGCAGTTGTGAGTTCTTAACTGGGATAAGGTATTTTTTAGCTACTAACTTTAATCCCTTCTCACTTATGTGTCCCAATCATAAATGCCACAAATTTGGTGAAGTTTCCTCTTCGGTTGTGTATACTTCTCCATCACCATACACCTTTAAGTGTGTTTTGTACGGCAATAACATAACTGTCCTCAAGCAATCGTCATTACTCCTTTGGATAGTTTCCACTTCTTGTCTCCGAAAGTGTATCACATTCGTTAATAACAAATTCAACCTTATATTGAGAATATGTCATACATCTCTCAAGGTTAGTAAGCATCCAAAGTTTGCCTGAATTCGGATATCACCCATACCGACTATATTGGTGAAACTTTGGTTTTCCATCTTTATACTTCCAAAATCTCTGTTCTTATAGTTTGAGAAGTACTTTACATTTAGAACACAATGATAAGATGCTTTCATATCAATCAGTCATTCAGAACCATAATTGTTGATATGGAAGCATTTACTCGTTATACAAACTAGTGACACCTCATTATCCATGCTTGAAGCAGTTGCAGTTGTACATATCATCATCATTATTATGATGATCTTGCCTTTTCTAATCCATCTTCCATTTATAACAGAACCTTTTAATGTATCCTGACTTATCGCAATAGTGGCATGTCTTTGTGACATTGTCACCTCTGGACTTTGAACAATTCTTAGACTTGTCACGACCATTGGGACCCCACTCTTATTCCTCCCTTTGCTTTCTGTCACAAAAACCTACACATTATCAATTCTAGTCTCCTTTCTTCTGATTTCTTCATTAAAAAAAACTCTTTTTGATTACATCCAAAAAGAGCATACCTTAAGGAACTGAGTTGCTAATCGTTACCACTAGAATTTCCCAGCAATCCAGTAACAAACTTAATAGAAACAAAGTTTGTAGCTCATCAATAAGAATGATCTTCGTTGTTGTAAGTTTGTTGATTATGTATTGTAAATCACTTAGATGCTTTGAAACTAATTTCCCAGCCTTTAACTTGAAATTCACAACCTTTTAATCAAAGAGATCTTATTATGAGCAATCTTCCTTTCATACAAACCTTCTAAATTTTTCCATAGCTCAAAAGGATCTGTAGACACATGGCTGAATATGCTAATATCAATCTATTATCTGATAATGCCCAAAGTTTTCTGCTTCATCTTTTCTCATTCTTTATCTGAAATTTTTTCAAGTTTTAAAGGAACATCATCCTTCACACATGTTTCCACATCAATAGGATCAAAGAGATCGTTTCAATACAAAAGGTGCCCAAAGTTTTCTGCTTCATCTTTTCCCATTCTTTGTTTGAAATTTTTTCAGGTTTTAAAGGGTCATCCTTCACACATGTTTCCACATCAATAAGATCAAAGAGATCGTTTCAATACAAAAGGTCATTTATTATGGGCCTTTATATCGTGTAATGTGATGACGTTAACTTGACCATAGAGTTGTTCCACCTTCCATCATGATGACACTGATACCACTTGTTAGGAGACAGATACACAACTATCTAAAAATGAACCAAATATTAAAGAAAAAAAACCCTCCTTATTGCTGTAACAAAAAGTATGAGAAGAAATTAAATAATGAAACAAACATCAAGATTTAACATGGAAAACTCTCTAATGTAAAGGGAAAAACTATGGGATAAATCAACAAAAAAATCTACTAAACTCAATAAGGATTTATAGAAAAAGTTGATCTCTCACCCGCACAACAGTAAGTTGCTTGACAAAGTTTCAGGATTGAAATCAAAGTTGATATCACAATCAACAAACCCTCCAATCAATCTGCAAAAAAATCAAACAATGATGAGAATATAACCCTTTTTGCCCTATTTTTGTTTTTCCTCACTTTTGCACAATCAACAAACCCTCTAATCAATCCCCAGAAAAATCAAACAATGATGAGAATATAACCCTTTTTGCCCTATTTTTGTTTTCCTCACTTTTGGATGTTGTGACCTCACTTTTTATCTTATGTTTGGAGTAAGACTCAAATAAACTATTTATAGGCACCTCTAGCTTGATAGCTAAGTCAAAATCTTAACTAAACTTTAATAAAATGACATCCTCATTTAAATAGGGCCCTATTTGATTGGATTTATCTACATCACAACTAACAAGATAAGAGATTACATCTATCTACGAATGATACATCCATATATAAGAAGATCTCCATTATCTTCATATGATCCTCCCATATGGTCTTTAAATTTTAGAGCTAACGTTTATCTACTGTGATCTTATCCACCATATCATCCAAGATCTCAAAATAGGACTAAATACTCAACAAAAAGGCTAATCTAAGCTTGATCTTATCTAGTTTGGTTTAAAGTCAATACATTTTATTCCAATTGATCAAATTTTAGATCAAGTTTAAATTTTTGAAAAAATTTTGGACTTTAGACTAAACTTTCACAATCTAGCCTGATCAAAGCTCAAACTTTTTACATTAAAAAAATAATTCCATTTTGTATAATAATATATAAAAAGGAAAAATTGGATTATTCTTGCCTCTTCCCATTCCTCACCAATTAGCCAGAGGTTATCAACATATAATAGGTAACTTTCTTCTGAGGTGTTTTTAATTCTTTTTCATACCGGAGCATTGATCAATTATTAGAGTTGCATATCTCTGCTTTTATGTAATCATCAAAATATTTTGTTTTGTTTCTTGTTTATGAAAGTTCTATTTAAAATAAAGTTGATTTTTAGAATTTTGTAACAACTTTGAGAGACTTGTAGAATAGTTAATGAAGATAATTAATTTTTTTAAAATATTTATAATTTTAGATTTAAATAAATAAAATATTGGGTTATTTAGAATTACCTAAAGAGAGTTATGGTGAAACAAAAATAGACTAGTCAATTTTTTTTTATTATACAAACTTTATTATATCATTGAGAATATTTCCCTCTTTGTATTCTAACATTAACTAGTTTTAAGTTAGTTAATTTAGAATTTTTCATTGGCATTATAAATAATCATGAGACATTTTATTTTGAAAATGAGAGGTAACAATAGAAGTTTTATTGTAACAATTATTTTGTTTCATTGTTTATATAAGTGCGTAAGTGTTTGTGAGATTATTAATTTTCTAACAAAGTGATATCAGAGTTAACTATGACATTAAAAGTAGCTTCCATGTCTTTTTTACTATCTACAACTCATCAAACTCAATTATGAGAATTGGACACTTGAGATGAATGTTGTTCTTGATTCACAAGGCATATACAATGTAGCCAAAGAAGGCTATATAGAGCCTCAAGATGAGGTAAGCTTGACATTCAAGTAGAAAAAGGAAGCCTTGGGAAAGCAAAAAAAGAAAGATTAAAGTGTACTTAATATCATCCATCAAGGTTTGGATGAAAAAATTCTTGAAAAAGTAGCCAATGAAACTTCATGAAAGAAGGTGTGGGAAATTCTCCAAAATTCGTTGATGGGAGTTGGCAAGATGGAGAAGGTGTGACTTCAAACTCTAAGGGTTGAGCTTGAGGCACTCTTAATGAAGGATGATGAATTTATTTAAAAGTACTTTATAAGAATCCTAGGAGTAGTAAGTCATATGAAGAGGCTTGGTAAAACTAAGTAAGATGGTCAAATTATGGAGAAGGCGTATGACCTCTAAACTTTGATTCAATCATGTGGTAGTGATTATTGAAGAAGCCAAAGATGTAAGCAATATGTCTATAGATATGCTAAGTGATTCTTTATTAGCTTATGAAGAAAAGATGAATTGTGGCAAGAAGGGTGCACTAGCAAAACAAGCTTTACTAGAAAAGTTATCCTTAAAATCCAAAAAAATTACATAGAGCAAAGTGAAAAAGGATAATTTATATAAGGAAGTAGACTTGAATACGGAAAAGTTTGTAGACATGCATAGAGACGAGTGAGAGGAAGAGATGAACAAGAATATTCTATTGAAAATCAACCTCAAAATTTTCGACTTTGTTAAAGAAGAGGAAGAGGAAGATTTTTGGGTGAAATAATATAAAAAATGAAAAAAGCCAAGTTGAATGTTATTTGTGTGACAAATACGACTATTATTCTTAGGAGTATTTTTCTAAGAACGAAGATGAAGCAAAATTTGTAAAAGTCAATGAAGATGCAATAGAGGAAACTTTACTACTTATGATAAATAATGAACCAAAAGGTAAAAAAGACACATGATACTTTGATAATGTAGCTAACAATCATATGACAAGTGATAAAAGTAAATTTTTTGAATTAGATACTAAAGGAAATGAATTGCACATTTTAGTGATAATAAAGTTATGGAGATCAAAGGCAAAGATATAATTTTTCTTAAGATAAAATAGGTAGTCATAAGCTTCTCCCTAATGTTTACTTTATTCAAAAATTAAAGAATAATATTTTAAGCATTGATCAACTTTTAAATCATTGCCAAGGTGATTATGACTAACAATAAATGTTTTTTTTGAACTTGCACACTACGAGCCCATGTGTTTGAAGATTGGTATTAATGATCATTTATAGATATGGTATATGAGGTATCCATATGAATTTTAATGCATTCAAAACTTTGGGAGAGAAGAAGATTATAATAGGCATTTCAAGTATAGATCATTATGAACAACAATGTGAGGAATGCTTTTTTGAATATTCAAGGAAAAGCTTTCCAAACAAGTCATTTTCAAAAGCTAGCAAACTGCTCTAACTTATTCATACATATGCTTAGGTCCAATCATTCTTCCATATTTTAGTAAAAGATCTTACTTTATTCTCTTTATTGATGCTTATAGTAGAAGGAAGTAGGTTAAAATTTTAAAGTACGAGTCTCAATTGATGCTTTTAAAAAGTTTAAACCTTTGGTTAAAACAATAATTTTGAGATTAAAATTTTTGAGAGGTGTAGAATTTACTTCAAATGAATTTAAGAGCTTTTGTGAGCTACATTGAATTTGATATCCTTTACAGTGCCTAAATGTCTCCAAAAATGGAGAAGCTAAGAGAAAAAACCTAATAATCCTAAATATGGTGAGAACCATATCGAAAGAAAGATGATGTCTAAGGAGTTTTGGGTGGAATTTATTATACGTGCAGTTTTTAAATCATAGCCATGTAAAGATCTTGAAAGATGTCACTCTATAATAAGAATTGAGTGGAATAAAGAACTTTTGCCTCATGCATGAATGTGTTTGGCTCTATTGTACTTATGTATACACCAGAACAAGAAATGCCAAATTTGATGATCAAAGTAAGAGATTTATTTTTATTAGATAACACAAAAATGTAAAAGGTAACAAGTTGTTTAATTAAAGTGATAGAAAGATTATTATTAGTGGAGCTATTGAAGTTACTGAAGAAGCATCTTAGGATAAGGATGGCAAAAGGACTTAAGCTTAACGTAAAGTTAAAGGGTGCAGCTCGAGTTAACAAAGCTTTAAGTTGGGCTTAGACTTTTTTTAAATAATTTTGAGCTTTAAACTAAGTTCAAGGTTTCATACTAGTCATAGGCCCGAGTTTAGGCTATCAACTTCTTTCATATACAAAATAATATCATTTTATATATTGATGAATAGTTATTTTGGCCTAAATACTTTATACTTGATTAGGATTTAGAATGCTTGAAGTTGGATGAAGTTCGAGATCGAGGCGAATATTTTGGCGTGATTGGTGTTTAAGTCTATCTTAAATTCGATCGAACTTTCGGTCAGGCTCCATCCTCGATTTGAGATTGAAGCTCTCAAGTGAAGGGATCTTATTACTTCCTTCCATATTTTGAAGATGAAATAGAAAAGAAGGTTGTTCAATAAGTTGAGAATGAATTTTCTCCACCAACTTCCCCAAACCCATTATTTTGGCATCATCCTTCACAACTTCAACAATAAGCTTGAGGTCTCAAAGATATCAAAGACTTGAGAAATTTTATGATAATCCTAACTTGTTTTGTTTACTTGTAGATATTGAGTCTTAAAATTTTAAAGGCATTAGTAAGAATGAGAAGTGGATTTAGGCAATGAATGAAGAAGTTCATTCCATTGAAAAAAGTGACATATGGGAACTTACTTTTCATTTGAGAGGTTATTGTGCCATTAAAGTCAAATGTACGTACAAAATAAAGAAAAATAACAAAGGTAAAGTAGAGAGAAATAAGGTAAGATTTATTATTAAAGGGACTAGAAACCAAGGATGAAACTTTTAAGTAATCATTTACTTTTCCCCTCTATATTCTTGTCTATATATGTTTACCCAA
The DNA here is from genome assembly GCA_026546835.1 of Erythroxylum foetidum. Lineage (NCBI taxonomy): Eukaryota > Viridiplantae > Streptophyta > Magnoliopsida > Malpighiales > Erythroxylaceae > Erythroxylum > Erythroxylum foetidum. The sequence goes on from JANZLF010000118.1 coordinate 35,903, forward strand.
TGCACCTATTTTCACTTTTTGCTGAAATAGTTGTACTTTGATTAGAGTGATAGAGGCACAACATAAGAAAATATTTTCTTTTTCACTATGTTTTAATCATCAAATGTCCATTTGGGACTTTCTTGCTCACTAACAAACTTAGTCCTTTTATTAAACATCGACATTAGCATCATTTGATGATCCATATGAAAGACATATCGGTAGCCTCCAATGTGTTAGCCAGCTGTGCGTATTCATCCTTGTTAGGACCAATTTTGCTACCAAATGAGACGTAAAGAACTAAACTTTATCAACATCATTGAATGATCCATATGAAAGACATGTCGTTAGCCTCCACTGCGTCCGCCAGCTATGGGTATTCATCCATGTTAGGACCAACTTTGCTACCAAATGAGATGTACAGAATTGAAATTTTTGGGTTAGAGTCTAACCATGAACTCAGTTGCTCCTCTCTTGCGGCAAAAATGACTAAGTAGCTGTTAGAAAATCAGGATGAGATTTGATTCCATATACAACAAAATAAATATGAAACTTTTTTAGTATTATTTTCCAAATCTAGGGTCCTCCAAGGCCTAAACCCAGCTATACCCTTACTACTAAGGCCCTTGGACAGGTCTAAGATAGCTTGGCTCGAGCCCAAGCCTAATTCAGCTCAGCCTGAACATTTTTAAAATTAAAATGTAAAAATGACATTATTTTTAACTAAACTACGTCGTCTTACTTATAAGAGTCAGGCCTCATGAAACATCACACTCTCATAAGACACATACTTAACATCCTGAGAGATATCTGAGTACGAATTTCACAAGAGTGGCATGTTAAGACAGTCGGTAAATTAAATTCATTACTTTCATTTTAAAACAACACATAAAACACATAAAAGAGATAATCAATTTCGACCCAACTTATTTACAACGAATTTCAGTATGAAAAATTACAATCATTATTTAACTTATCAAAGTTTTAGTAGACACTTGGACTCGTTACAAAAAACGAAACACTTATAGTTACAATAACATTACATTTCAAGATCATTTTTATACACATTGAATAACGCTTAAGACTACACTTTTCAATACAACATAACGAAATACATATGCAGGCGCACACTGATCCCGACCTGGAACTCTTACTCAGAGCCTCTCTGGAGTCCTTCACTAAACCCTGAAAGCCACATTGTAATTTTTTATGAGTTTTGTGAACTCAATTGAGTAACCATCCTCGATGGTTAACTCATATAACAAAACTCAATCATTATATAATCACACAATTCATATAGTTAAATAGTTCATATCAATTTGTCATTACATTTTTGCTTTGCAAATCATTCAATGAATTTCAATCATATATGAATTCTATATGTATGAGACTCACATTCGTTTTTATTTTTGTGATTGAGTGCCTATCATATACATATATAGATACTGGCCCATTGGGATCAGTTATAGCAGAATTACGAAGCATAACTCTACGTGCAGAAATGGTAATCACAAAGCAAAGCTCTACGTGTAAGCACTTTCATACTGGCTACTTTGGTCACAACGCCTTTATATTACATGCATTAAAATGATATACATGTCACAATTCAGTCATCAATTCAATCACTTTCACTTGCATGTATTATCAAAGTATAACAGTCTCAGTATCAGTAGTCATCGGACTAGGTCCGCCATTCAACTTTTAAGTTAAGAATCATAATATTCAATTAGGCAGTTTCATTCCATACAAATAACACTTTCAATATTGTTTGCATGCATCAAACGCCTCGAACATATATTATCCGGAATTCAGTACACAATCAGTCAATGCAGTTTAGTAATATATTAATGCAGTTTATCAATATACAAAACAGAACAAATAAAGTGAGACCATCTTAGGTTACTCACACTTGCTTTCTTAAGTCTATTGCCTTGACGTTCGGGCAATATCTGGAAGCAGTCGCTCTATTTGCTCGTGTATACGCAATAGAAACAATTTCATATTACTAGAGCGCTTATGTAACAGAATAAATACAAGTATCAATGTTTCATATTTCATGCATGTTCAATGACAAATTCTTGGGTATATTTCTGTCATACATTGATGTACATATCATTTGTATTCCAATTGTATCGAAATTTAATCACCCATTCCCATTTCAACTGTTTCCGAAAACATTCCATTCTGGTTAACTATAAATTATCAATAAGATCCAGAAAATGAAGGATTTAAATAACACTTCCTTTTACACAATTATTCCTCTGTGTCTAAAGTTTTTAATGACATTAAGATCATTCAATTTGATTTAATGTACTGAAAGTTATACTCCAAATAATTCAGTCTGTTCTTAAACTATAGCAAAATTCATAACTCAACTTCGGAACATATTTTGGAATTCTTAAAACCAGAATTCTATTTGCCTTCTTTAGGATAATTGTAGCTTTATGTCCCTAGTTTCATTTGAGTCAAGAATTACCTCATTTGGAACTCTACAGATCAAGATATAATCAAAATATAAAAATATGTTTAGTAAAATATTCCAGTTCATACTATTTCAACAAATTCCCTCACTTTCATTCAATCAAACTATTCAAATCAATTTAGAAGGCTACCAATTTTTATGGAGAGGTAGAACAATTTTTCCTTTATGTCTTAAATTTCTAATGATACTAGTTTTGTGCAATTTGGTTTAGTATTTTGAAAGTTATCCCCAAAATACTACATATTGTTCACAAATAGTGATAAAATCTAGAAACTCATCTTCAAGCCAAATTTGACACTCTTAATGACATAAATAAAATTCTACTCCTTCATGAAAGTTGTAGATTTATGTTTCTAGCTTAATCTGAATTTAAATTCATCTAATTTGAATACCTAGAAAGAAAGATATGGCTAAAATACCAAAACTTGTCCAGCGTAACTACTTTTTCCAACCAGTTTCTAGCATGTATCTAACCTCAATTCTTTCTTTATTCAGTACACGTTTGAATCCATTTCAAACATCAAACAATACATGTTATAACAGGATGCTAAGTTTATAATTCCCTTACCTTACTAAGCTTTAAATTAAATTCCAAGAATTTAGCTAATCCAAGCTTCCAAACATCCAGCACATACCTAAGTATAATGTGCAACTTTCAACCTTAATAAAAAAATAGTACAGAAAATTAATATAACCTTTTTCTAGATTTAGGAGCTTACAAACATTCAAGTGATGACAATCCAAGGTTCAGCAGAAATTCCAAAAGTTAGAGAGACTAAGCAAATTTCGGTGGAGAGAAGTAAGGAAGGTGAAAAATGAACCTCTCTACTATACCTTGCTTCATTACCAGCCAGGTGTCACTAGCTTAACATGCCATGTAACACCAAGGCATGAAGCCCATTTGCCCACCATTTATGTTGCCACATTTCTCCAACATGTCATGCCATTAGTCACGTAATGAATGACGCCACTTGTCCTCATATTATGCTTCCAAATGTCACACATTGAATGATGCCAAATGTAAAAAAATCGTAAGCTCAATCATACTAATTTTTATTTACCAACTTAACTTGTCACTGCACATTGAATGGTGCCAAATGTCAAAAATTCGTAGGCTTAATCATACTAATTTTTTTATACCAACTTAACTTGTCACTTGATAATTTTCCTAATCCAAACATATTCCAATTTCAGAAATTCCTAAAATTCACCAAAGATTCCAAAATAATACTAACAGTCTCCAAATAAATTTTTATCACTAATAAGTTACAATTCACATTTTAGATCATGTTATTCAGTCAATTATACCTGAAAAATGTCAATAAATTCATGAACAATTATTTTAAATATGTCAATAATAAATATTCACATATGTGTGAATATGCAATGATGCATGAGCAAACAGGGCACTTCTAATTTCTCACAATATGTTCCGTTCACATTCCTGGGGTCTAGCCCCGAATATGGAATGTTACACCTCATGTTAGAAGTCTAATTTTTTCTAGAGCCTGGTCAACCCGAGCTTGCTTCATTAACAATGGGCCTGAACCGGGCATGGTCCACTTGCCATCTCTAAAGATCACTTAACTTCTATAATATGATCTATAATTAAAATGTAATAAAGCATGCATGATAATTCATACTTTATTATGAAGCTTAATTATTTTTCTTGTTGTTTCCCTTAAACCATTTTTAAAATCGACTTATCTCAACCACAGTAATTGCATAAATTTTCGACCTTTGACAATATTAAAAAAATAAGTTGAGAAAGTTTTACAGGCAAAGAGGTTAACTTCGTTGAAGCTTGAACTTATTATAACTTTGGACATTTTAGTAATTTAAGTGAGATTAAATTTGAAATTCTATTAAAATTTAATTAGAATTGCAATTAATTCTAATTAAATACTAATTATTTCAAAATAAAATTCAACATATCATACTAATCTTTATTTATTAAATATCTCATATTTAATCATAAAATTTATCAAACTTTATAATTAAATCCAACTTGATTACAACATATTTTTTGTTTTTTAATATGTTCTTTATATGTGATTTTTTAGGTTGTCAAATATGTTGACAATTGATATAAATTATATTAGGGTATAGAAATAACATAAAATAATAATTAATTTAGATAAATAAATATATATGGATAAAACAATAGTAACAAAGTAGAGGAAATAAACCAAATAAAATTTACATGATTCAACTATTTCTTGTCCTACATGAAAAGAAGGCAAAAAGACTTCTTTTTGTATCGAATTTATTGGAATACACAATATGTAGTAATCTCGTTTTCTCAAACTCAAAAACTTATCTACAGCCAAAAAGTTTATTCTCCACAAGTCAAATTTTCAAAGTTGGTTTGAAGTTAGTAAGTTGATATTATGGAAACATGAATATCTCAATATATAAAAAAACATTATCCAATATAGTTTTGCTTTTGGGTACCTAAGATAATATATCAACCTCTCCTGTTACCTAACAAACCAACCTCCTTTCATTGCAAATGTTGAAAAAATGAAACGTAACCAAAACACTGATCAAGCAGGGTATATTTATTTCACGGGGCCTATTACTAAATGGAAACCAACTTTGTTTGTCCTATTAACAATAAATATGGCCATTGTTAAGTACCAGATACAAAGCCACTTTCTAGTCCAATTCATGAATTACAAGTGCACTTCCAATGGATTCATCAGGGATTACCTGCAACGAGCCGGTAACACCCGCTGGACGTCTATTCCTCCGTCCGGAGATGGACATTATAATATACTGTGCAATCGGGGTTAAAAACCGTATAGAGCTAGACTCCATAAAGTCCTTCGTTAAAAACTCTCTCATGCTGAAGCACCCTAGATTCTGCAGCCTATTGGTTCGTGACAAAAATGGAGTTGAGCAATGGAAAAGAACTGAGATTGACATTGACAGGCACATCATTGTCGTAGAACCCACCACTAAAGACATCGCCGACCACGACGGCAGCTACCACCTTGATGTTTTAGAAAACAATGACGATGCGGAGAGAATAGTGAATGACTATCTGGCGGATTTATCCGTAAGTACTCCACTTAGTGAAGACAAGCCTTTGTGGGAACTGCATCTATTGCTGAAGCAAAACTGCTTCATTTTAAGGATTCATCATGCTCTAGGCGACGGTATTTCTCTGATGTCGTTGTTCCTCGCGGCCTGCGGGAAAGCCGAAGACCCCACAGCGGTGCCTACGGCTGTCAGGGTTGGACGGAGGGGTTTGGGTTTAAGATGGAGTGGTTATGGTTGGATAAGGGCTTTGTTGGGTTTCTTGAAGATGGTTTTGTTCAGTTTTGTGTTCTGTATGGAGTTTGTCACGAGGGGTTTTTGGCTTCGTGATCGGAAAACCGTGATAAGCGGCGGTTCTGGGGTGGAGCTGTGGCCAAGAAAGATGGCCACAGCCAAGCTTTTGATCAAAGACATGAAAGTGGTGAAAGAGGCCCTTGTTAATGCGGTAAGTACTTGGATTATTCTTGATATACATATATAATCTATAAAGTACGTTAGAGAATATTTAAAATAAATAGATTTATTGAAGAAATCACTTGGCATTTTTATTGATTTCTTAACGTGGCAGACCATTAATGACGTTCTTTTTGGAGTGATATCTTCTGGGTTATCAAAATACTTGGATCACCGATCTCCTAATGGTAAATACTAAATACTTATCTAACACTTTCTTTAGGAACTTGTCCCATTACATGGTATTAAAATCCTGGAATCTGAATCTCCATTCTCTGATTGTCAGAACTGTCAGATGGACTTCGATTAACAGGATTGGCCATGGTCAATTTGAGGGAACAACCAGGTTTGCAGGTTTGTACTGAACAACTCTTTCTTTTGTTCTTCTCTATAACTTGAAATGTTAAAATTATGTGTGGAATGAGCAGGACATGTCTCAATTGATGAAAAAGGATTCAAGATCAAGGTGGGGGAACAGGTTTGGAATGCTTCTCCTGCCCGTTTATTACCAGAAAGGTGGTGTTGATCCTCTCGAGTACGTGAAGAGAGCAAAGAAAGTGATAGACAGAAAGAAAAGAAGTTTAGAGGCTCACTTTTCATACTATATTGGGTATCTAATAATGTCTTGGCTAGGATCAAAGGTGGAATCATTTGACTGAAAATTAACAGTAGTAATTTTGGCATTAAATCTACAGAAACTAATGTAGTCTTGTTTCCTGCAGGCAACTTGTATTCTTAATTACCGTGTCATTTGTAATACCTCGTTTACGATCTCGAATGTGGTTGGACCAAAAGAGGAAATCATTATAGGAGACAACCCTGTTACATCCTTAAGAGTCAATGTATCTTCCACACCCCATGTAAGGGCTCTGAATTCCAGCTTTTGTCTTATCGGCAACATAATGTTGGGTCACATGAACTTCAAACCCCACTTTTTAGTATTTAGTGATATATTCTTTTCTTTTGGTGGTTGAAATAGGCACTCATAATGCACATGGTGAGCTATGCAGGAAGAGCTGATCTGCAGATTTCAGTGGCTAAAGACATAATACCTGATCCTGAGTTTCTTGCGAAATGCTTTGAAGGTGCCTTGCTTGAAATGAAGGAAGCAGCTATTCGCTCTGCATTATCTAATTCTGTAATTCAATTTTCTGATTAGTACTCGAATAAATAATTTTATCGTACAAATAAACATTTCATTACGATGATATATTAATTATTGGTGGCTAAGCAAAGCCACAGTTTCTTTTTATTTAAGCTTTACAATGGAACTCATTAAAGGTTGGCATAATTGTGACTCAGCTGAGACAAGCTTTAAGACAGCTTTTATTTTCACCTTTTAAAATATGGCGATAGAATTGTGTAAAAGTACAATTCACCGCCTTAATTGTTCAACATACAGGATAGTTTTGTATGTTTTATCTATTCTATTTTTAGCTTTGACATATTCTAGTCTCTATTCTATTTGTGTATCTTTTTGTATATAAAATTAAAGAGACAACATAGTATATTAAAAAAATTGAGATGGGTTTCACTAAATTTAGATTTTTTTATTAAAATTTTCTTTGTTAATTCTTTTCTTTCTTTATTTTCTCATTTTAGATGCTTTATATCTCATCATCAATCTGTGGTATCAAAGTTAACTTTTAGTACCCTAAAGAAAAAAGGACAACAAAGTTTAAAACAAAGAAGTTTAGCGCGAACAATTTCTCATCGTGGAAGATGAAGACGAAGACAATCTTAGCACAAAAAGATTGTTCGGAGGCTATCGGGGAAGACTAATGAAGATCATAAACGAAAACAAATGGAAGAAAATGAATGATAAGGCTATCATTAATCTACACTTGCGTATAGCTAATGACATCCTATCAAGTGTAGAGGAAAAAAATTGCAAAAGGATATTTTGGATACATTGATAAAACTATACAAGGTCAAGTCACTTCACAACAAAATCTTTTTTAAAGGAAGACTCTATATTCTTTGAATGTCAAAATCTACTTCAGTAACAGATCACGTCAACATTCTTAATACTCTATTTTCTAAGCTCTTATAGTTAGGCTACAAAATATATATAAATGAATATGTAGAACTTCTACTTCAGAGTCTACTAGATTTATATGATCAATTTGACCAATAGTATCTCTCAAACTATCTAGTCTGTGATGATGTTCTTGTTGTTATTTTAGAGGAAGAATAGAGACATAAGAATAAGGAGATAGATTATCAAATTCACGATAAGCAAAGGCGTTATCCATTGTGAGAGAAAGATCTACAAAATGTGGTTCTAGTTAGAGTCAAAATCATAGTAGGTCTAAATCAAAAAGCATAAAGAATATTGCATGTTACAGTTATGGTAAGAAATGACATCTAAAAGGAGTGTTGGAATAAGAAGAATGCATAGAAAAATGCAACGACCCCTCAAGTTAATGTTGTGAGTACCTCAAATGATAGCAAAATCCTTTATAGCGAGGCAACAATAGAAGGTTGAAATCATTTTGTTGATGTCTAGCTTTCGGATTCAGAGCCATAATCTTGAGGAGAATGGTTTGACCAATATAAACCAATCTTAGAAGAATATGTATTTATGGGTGATGATCATCCCTTAAAGATTGTTGGTATCAGTATCATTAAACTAAAAATGAAGGACAATATGATTCACACCATTCAGGTGATAAGACATGTGAAGGGTCTGAAAAAAAAAATTCAGTGTCCTTAACACAACTTGATGATAACAAATGTAAAATATAAGTTGAAAAAGGATCATGAAAATAGTCAAAGGAACACTTGTGGTGATAAAATCAAAATAGTAGTTGTTAATTTGTATATGCTTAAAGAGGAAACACCGTAAAAAGGAGAAATATCTATTATATCAACAAGTTCAATAAAAAAATCAACAATGATTTGGCACCTTAGTCTTGGCCACATATTAGAAGCAAGGCTATTCTAGAGTTGATTCATTCTAATGTTTGGCAAGCACTAGTTTCATCCTTAGGAGATGTGAAATACTTGCATCTTTCATCGATGATTACTTTAAGAGATGTTGGATGTATCTAATCAAAAGGAAGGCATATGTGTTTTCAGATTTCAAGAACTTCAAATTGCAAGAAGAACTTGAAACTAGGAAAAGAATCAAGTTTCTACAGTCAAATAATGGAGGTGAATACATTAGTGACAAGTTTAATGCATTTTGTAAACAAGAAGGCATTAAGAGGCAATTCACATACACACCACAATCGAATAGAGTAGCAAAGCGGATAAACATAATATTGTAATGAAGAACAAGAACAAAAATGCTCATTAACATATTTTTTGCTAAAAATATGAATACACTTTTATACATTTGGTCTAGCCAAATCATTTTAAACAAGTAGTAAAAACTACTTGCTATGTGATAAATTAGTCTCTATCAATAGCAATTAGGACGAAGATACCAATGGAGATGTGGATCAGTAATCCTGTTAATTATCCATTCCTCCATATATTTGGATGTTATGTATGTGCAATATATAATTTTTAATAAATGTTAAAGTTGGATCCAAAATTTAAAAAAAAAATACTTTTTTTAGAATACTCTAAAGGAATTGAGGAGTATTGTTGTGGGATCCAACTGCCCATAAGGTAATAATTAGTGGAGCGTTATCATGCAAGAATTTATGGTGGAAGAATATGCTTAAAGAAAATGTATTGACTTCAATAAAATATTTCCTCCTGTTGTTCAATTAACAATGGCTTGAGTAGTCTTGGTAATATGTGCTATACATGATTTGCATTTAGAGCAGTTAGATGTTGAAACTACCTTTGTTCATAGACAACTTGAAGAAGAAATCTATATGCTCTATCCACAAGGGTTTTAAGCAAAAGAAAAAGAGCACTTAGTTTTCATATTTAACAAATCTCTATATGGTCTCAAACAAATGTTGAGGTGCTGATATAAGAGATTTGATTCCTTTACCTTGAGCCTTTTATACAATAACTCAATTCAGGTTCTTGTGTTTATTATGAGAAATTTGGTGATAATGATTTTGTTATCTTGCAAATATATGTTGATGACATGTTGGTATCAGGGACCAAAATAGATCATATTAAAGATTTGAAGGCATAGTTGGCTAGGAAATTTAAAATAAAAGACTTGGGATCAAAATCAAATTCTAGAGATGCAAATTTACCAAAGTAAAAATAATAGGGAGATTTGGCTTTCAAAAGAATTATTTGAAGAAAATCTTATAGTGTTTTAATATGTGAGATTGTAAGCCAATTTCTATACCTCTTCCTATTAATTTCAAGTTTTCTTTAAGGATGAGTCCTAACAACAAAACAGAGAATTTGGAAATGTCTTGAGTACCATATGCATTAGCAATAGTTAGTTTAATATTTCCTACGATATTTATAAGACCAGACATTGCACATATAGTGAAAGTGGTTATTTGGTACATGACAAATGCTAGTAAAGAGCATTTAAGTACTGTAAAAAGAATCATGGGATATATTAAAGGTATTTTATATACTGCATTATGTTTTGAAGGATCAGACTTTATTATTAAAGGCTATGTTCATTTAGATTATGTAGGTGATCTTGAAAAAGGCAAGTCTACCACTGGTTATGGGTTTACTCTTGCTAGAGGGCTTATAAACTGAGTTTCAAAATTGCAATATAAAATGACTACTTTTATGAAGGAGGAAGATTATATTGTGGCTACATAAGCTAGTAAAGAGATGATTTGGTTATAAATGTTAGTATAGGATCTTAGACACATTTAAGAGAAGATTGTCCTATTTTGTGATAGCCAGAGTGCTTTTGCACTTGACAAAGAATTCATCATTTCATTTAAGGATAAAACACATTTGATTTCAATATCGCTTTGTCATAGAAAAAGTGAAAGAAGAGAGTATAGATGTTTAGGAAATTTATATTAAATACAATCTAGTAGATATACTAACAAAGTTGATCAATACTAATAAATTTATATAGTATTGATCCTTTATTAGCTTAGCAGCAATATAAGCAATATGAATAAAAGTAAAGGATCACTATAGCGAAAAGTGCTTTAGGCACCATTAAATTTGTAACATTTTAAAATGTGATACTTAAAATGAATATAATGCAACATTTTTTAAAGCATGGCCTTTAATAATATTAATAGGCAAAGGTAATAGTAATTTGTTGTCATATATTTAAAAAGGCAACAAATGTAAAATGACACTGCGATAAAATTTTATATGAACAACAATTAAATCCATTGCAATTTCAAACACTAATTAAGGGTGATAATAAGTAGCGTCCGACTCAGACCTACTTAGGCCCAAGCCTACATTAAATTTTTTATTTAAGCTCATGCCTAACCTGAGACTTCTGATCTAAACTTAAGCATGATCAAGCCTAACCAAACTCGATTAAATATATTATTTAATTTTTAAAAATAAAAATAAACTTGTTTGTTTAAAATTTAATCTTTGGATTAGGTTGGATATGACAGCTTGAGTTTGAAATGAAATCTAAAAATATTTAAAAAACTAAACATGACTCAAAATCCAGCCAACTCGAGTCAAGTCAGGCCAAATCAAACTGGAATGGGTGAACCTTGTCATAACTAACCACTTAAAGTATTATTATTTTAAATTATATATCATATTATAAATATTTATTTAAATATATAACCAAGAAATAACTTTATGCATATATTATATCCTTTATAATATTTTTGGGAGAAAAAAAGTGGTATATATAATAAGACTTATAAGGGGATTATAAGACTAATTATAAGGAGCAAAGGATGGATGTAAATATAATTTTCTAAGTGCCATCACAACATCACCATCATCGATTGTTAGGCCTCTGGCCCCACCATTAGCATGCTCATCTTCTTCTCTAATAACTCCTAGCTCTTCCGTGAACAACACACCCTCAAGTTTAGCCAGGCATCTCTCGCTTCTCTTTATGATTTGATTTCATGATCTGTGTTTAAATGTGTGTTGTGCTTGGGATTTTAGGGTTTGTTTCAACTTGTTTTCTCACCCATTTGATTGATAGAGGTTTTGTTTATTCTTTTGATGAAATAAGGAGCTTTATTATTAACTTGTCAATTTTAAAAATCACTATTAGGAATTTGGAGATTCCTTGTGGATCTTACAGATCTTTGCTTTATTGCAATATTTCTGATTCTAATGTTCTATCAAACTTGTACAATATCCATTAAATGCTTAACTTGATGTACTATATTTGTTCTTTGGTGCTTGTATTGTACCTAGTGGGTGGTACTAGTCTATATATGTATGCTTTTGTTACTTAACTATATAACTTAAGACTATTGTTTCATTTGTTAATAAAGGTCATTTTTTTAACAGAATATAATGTTTTTGCTCCCAAATATAATTATGTGATTAAACCTTCTTTTGTATTGATTAAAGCCTACTTTGTAGATTATGCATTGCCTTTACTTGATAACTGTATTGGATAAATCACTTCTCCTGTAGTTTTAATGAGGTTCTTTCAAAAATTGTTTCTACAGTTAAGATATGTAAAAAAAATTCTACAGTTACCTAAAAAAGTTTTAAAGGCCCTTCCAACTCAAATTGACCTTTAAACAAAGCGTTGGTTATAGGGGAATTAAAGGAATTAAATAATAATAACTTACAACTCGAAAAAGATTGTAGAATATGCTAAAAACAAGTTATAGAATATGCCAAAAATAAGGACTTCAAGTTCCTTATAGTTGTGCATACTAACTGTAAGGAACTAGATGCTCTTCCAATTGGCTTAACTAATGGACCTAGTGCTCAATTTAAGCTCTCATGGCTTGTTCTATGCAATGATATTAAAGTTATTTTCTTATCTCTTCATTTTCATATAAAGTAACATGAAATCCATGTATTCCAAATGTAAATTGATTCTCAAGTACTATACCTTGGGAATTGTTAATCGTGCGTCCCAGTTCACTTTTGTTGCCATTTTCCTTCCAATTTGTATTATTCGTTGTTTGAATGGACGTACTTAGCCTGATTGATGCCAAACTTTATAAAGATAAAAGCATAATTTCATTAGTTATGATTAAATTTTATGTTTTACATTTTTCATATGTAAATCTTTGTTTTGGGTGAAGTTGATATTTATTAAACTGAAAATATTTAGTATAAATGTTCTTACATTTTTTTTGCTTAGTATTTCATTTCATTTACATTTTTGTACTAATGTTATTGATTACGTCATTTGCAAAATCATGGAAATCCCACTAGCCACGAACTTAAGCTGATTTTAAATAACTTTACAACACTCTTAGGCAAGGTATGCCAACACCTTCATAAGTGCTTGCAACTTATGGCATCAGTTAGTGTAAACCTTCAATAGAAACAAATTTCTACAGTCATTCAATCAATTAAATTCTTCCTAATCAACAAATTAAAAATTGCATGTAAAGGGCCCTATTTCACTAGTGGATGCTTTAAGTAAATTTTATTAAGATACTGTTAACCAATAAGATATTAAAATATGGAGTATATATGTATCAATTATGAGCATATATTGCTTATATATGGAGAAGTTACAAGTGTAGAGTGAAGCAAAAGCATTTTAAACATTATACAATAGATGCAAAAAGAATGGTCAGTCGTCTCAACTATATAAGCAAAGAAGTCTTTAAAGAGCTCATTTTATTGCAACTACTCAAATGTGAAGATATGATAATTATTAGTACCTTTTAAAATTTAGTTTCATGAAATCTAATTAATATAATGTTCAATGTGTAGCAAATTGCTAAAATAAATATTCAAAATGGAAAAAAAAACTAAAATGAACACAGCTGGTTTTAAAAGCTTTGCAAGTATTTATACTAAGTTGGTAAGTTTTTCAATAAGTTAAAATCTATATAAAAAATCATATAAATTTTCTAAATTATTTTTAAATTATAATTAAAAATTGTTTCCATGGGTAGCAAAATGAAAGAGGATAAAAACTCTACTCTCTAATGCTAAAAAAGTATCTTGCAACTTATAAAAGAAAGCCTGGAAAAGTGTACAAGCAATATACTGAAGCTATTAAAGGAGAAAAATGTGAGTAATGTTTGTTTTGTGATAATTTTCTATATTATTGCTACTTTTATTGAGATGCCCAAATTTATTGCTTATCACATTTTTTTAATTCCATTTCATTTTTTATATTGTTGATTTGTTCTTTTTGTCAAAATTAGTTATTTATATTATATCTAGAATTATAGTAGGTTTTTTCTAATCATATATGGTGCTTACATTCATTAGTGTGACTGTAAATTTTCTTTTATAGGCTCACATTGAAGAAGTGCAAAAGGAAAATGATTGTCAAAAGTTTGATGAATTTATGGCTAATATGAGAGTGATTAGGAATCTTCTATTCCTCCAAACCATACATATCAATATGAATAATATCAGGTGACCAATTTCCTTAATTCACTATTGTTGTACATTATCTTATTATCTTTTTTGTTAAGATTATTTGCTTATGATCATGCTTTTTGAATTTCTTCATACAAAGAATTGAATCATTGTGCTGTTAGCTTTTGGACTATTTTATTTTTCTTGATTAAATTAAGGTTACAATAACGTAGTTAGTTTTTTATTCTTTAGATATATTAACCAATTTGTGAGCATAGTAGTTTTATAGTTCTTATCTACTTCTTGTTTTTTTTTCTTTTATAGGAAAGAGATGATTAAGAGTGGATAAGGAGGTACTTAGTGAAGGATTTTGGAGTGCTCATATATATTGGTTTTGTTTAGTCTCTAGATTAATTCACTTATATTTCATATGAAATAGGGGAAGATAATCTAGTGAATATTTTAGATAGTAATTTTTTGCTTTTGTATTTTGAATATGTTAAAGGTTTAATTTTACAAGTCCTTATCAGCTATACAGTATATATAAGTGCATTTTTTAGGTTGTTTATGTAACATTCAACTCTCGCAAGACACGTGCCCGACATCTATGAGTGATATTCGAGTTCGTGCCCTTTGAAAGTGATGTACTAAAACACTCAGCCAATCAAAAATCGGTATATATTTTTTTTGAAATCACAAACATAATGTAAGGAAATCTATAACCAAATTGGGCCTATTTTCATTCATAAAAATTTTCAGTTATACGTAACAACTAGTACATAACTCATCAGATATTTACTAATCACGTGGGGCCCATTATAAATACAAAACACTTTACATTTCAAAAACCATTTTCATATACATTGTACAGTACTTAAGCTACACTCATCAATACAACATATCGAACTACATATGCAGGCGCAAACTTATCTCGACTTGAAACTCTTACTCGAAACCTTTCTGGAGACCTTTAGAAAACCTAAAAAGCCACATTGTAATTTTGATGAGTTTTGTGAACTCAATGAGTGAACTATCATTGATGATTTCATCGGATCATAAACACACATCACATGTTGCACAATTATTCATTCTTAGCATACATTTATTATTCAGATACTCACATAACATGGCATATCATATAGTCATTCAATACAACTTTTCAAATCATTCATGAATTTCAGTCTTATAATGTTATATGCAAGAGATTCACATTCGTTCTTATTGTTGTGACTAAGTGCCTATCACATACTTATACAAATACTGGCCTATAGGGCTCAGTCAGAACAGAATTACGGAGCATAACTCTACGTGCAGAATCAAAAATCACGTAGCAAAGCTTTATGTGGAAGCGCGTTATACTAGCTACTCAAGTCACAACGCCTTTATCTGAATATGCAATTTATGAAATGCATCAAATACATATATGTCATATATCACAATCACATATGATGCTCAAACAAAGCTCATAATCATCG
>JANZLF010000118.1:60541-71576 GCA_026546835.1 Erythroxylum foetidum
ACCTCTCCTAATGACTGATTTGGCTTTTACTCCCTTCATAAGAGTTGTAGATTACCTTTTTACCTTTCCAACGAGGTATAGTATGCGATGTTCGGAGTTAGGAGTAAGAAATTATGGTCATTGGAAGATTGCTGTCACTATTCCCGAATATTGTTCATATGGTCATTTGAGGCAGCATCTTCATGCATGGTTTTGTCCCTCTTAATGACATCATTGAGTCTTGTTTCCTTCATGAGAAATGTAAAGAGTCTTTTTATCTTTCCATGGAGGTATGATTTGTCCGAATCGGAGTTAAGAGTAAAAAGTTATGAGGGTCGGAAATTGGCATTTCACTATTCATTTGGTCTCAAGCACTATTCATTTGGTCATTTTTGCATTTTCTCTTATAACTTTCGCATTTGACCTCCGATTTGCACGAAATTCGAACCATGGCTTTTCTCAACAAATCTTCTACCTTCTTTCATAAAAATGTAAAATTTTCAGATTAAGTTGAATTTCTCGAAAATTTGCCCTCAGGTTCGTTTGAACCGCTTGTTTACTTTGCTTGCGATCTGTCTTCGATTTGCATTCGATTTTATTCCGCGTTCGCTTTGCTTCCGCCTTATGCCTTTCGGTTCGTTTTGCTTCCGATTCCGAGCCTTCAATGTGCAATTGTTTCTGTTCAGTTCGAAACGTTTGTTTCGATTTGCTTCCGTTTTGTTTCCGTTTTCGAATTCGAAAAGAATTTGTGCTTTTGTTTCTGTTCTTTCGTTTCATTTTCTGGTTAAGTATGAGAGTTTCGGATTAAGTAGTTGGGTTCGGATTCGGGATCCAACAGATATGCTCTGGTTTAGCTTGGTTTTTCGTAAGAGGTTGGATATCCGGTATCGGGTTCCAACAAGAAGCACCTCATACCCTTTAACTTGTATCCCATATCGGTCGGAGAGGAGAACGAAGCACTCTTTATAAGGGTGTGGCAACCTCTCCTTTATAAACATGTTTTCTCGTGGTAAGCCGAGTGAGCTTCAAAAGGAACAAAACTATAAGCGGGAGTATAGTCCAAAAGAGGCCTACATGCAAAGCAGACAATATCTACAAGTGAGTAGTCTGGACTGTTATGTTTGGTATCAGAGCTAGTACCCGGATGGTATGCCAGCGAGGACACTGAACCCCAAAAGGGGTGGATACTTGTATCACATATCGGTCGGAGAGGAGAACGAAACACTCTTGATAAGGATGTGGCAACCTCTCCCTTGTAAATGTGTTTTTTCGTGGTAAGTCGGGGCTTCGGGAGGAATAAAACCATGAGCGGGAGTAAAGTCCAAAAGAGGCGTTCACGCAAAGTAGATAATACCTACAAGCAGGTGGTCTGGGCTGTTACATTTGGTATTAGAGCTAGTACTCGGATGGTATGCCAGTGAGGACGTTGAGCCCCAAGAGGGATGGATACTTATATCCTATATCGATTGGAGAGGATAACGAAGCACTTTATAAGGGTATAGCAACCTCTTCCTTATAGACAAATTTTTTCGTGGTAAGCCGGCTGGGTTTCGGGAGGAACAAAACTGTGAACGGGAGTAGAGTCCAAAAGAGACATACACACAAAGCAGACAATATCTACAAGCGGGTGGTTTGGGCTTTTACACTTTAGGTCATGTGGCCTATTAGCAATGCTAGACTGTCCAGTTTGAATCTTCGGAGAGGTTTTGGGTTTCTTACCTTACCCTTAGGTTATTACGGTTTAACTTTTCCCTTACTTTTGACTGCTGTAAACATGGCTGTATGAGGAGAACTCTTAATCTTCTTCTCTACTGTAGCACACCGGGAAATCAAGGCATTAATATCCCAGGCCTCATCTTGAGAAATGTAAAAGGTAGCCAACATCTCAAACTCTTAAGGGAGAGTATTTAGTGCTTAATGCACTATGAGGTTATCAGGAATTGGTACATCAAGTGTCTTCAGCCTAGTCTGAAGATGAATCATCCTGATAATATACTCTCGAACTCCTCCTTCTCCTGTATACTTCATGAAGAATAGCTCCTTAATCAAGGTGCTTTTGCAACATCCCACTACCATAGTGTACATACCCAAACTTTCGGGAACATAACCTGTAATAATAGTATGTTAAAGCAAAAACAATTCCAACTTACACATGACATGAACTAACATCATTTAAAAGTCAGCAAATTTTAAAACCATTCATTGCATTTATCTACAAAATTTACACTATTTTTTTTAGACAAATAATTACATATCCTCGTACAGGTTCTAAAAAAACTACAAAATACAAGACACAACACTTCTGGGGCTAGCTGACAGACCTCTGAGTCATAACAAAATCCAATGGGGTCCTTTAGTTTTGTCTAAAGAAACTAGGTCTCCTATCTCGTACCTGAAAAGCTACGTTATAATTTTTATGAGTTTTGTGAACATAATGAGTGAATCATCATTGATGATTGCACGGGATCACATTCACATAATACACATTTCACAGACACTCATTCAGATCATAAACACATTCCAGATGTTCACACAACATAGTATATTATAAGATCACACAGTTCACATTGCTAAGTATAGCAACTAAATCACATCAATTTATCACTCATTCAGCTTTGCAAATCATTCAATAAATTTCAATCTTGTAATGTTATATGCATGAGTGCCTATCACAAACTTATTCAAATACTGGCCCATAAGGCTCAGTCAAACAGGATCACGGAGCATAGCTCTATGTGGAAGCACTTTACTCTGGCAACTCAAATCACAACGCCTTTATCTAAGCATGCATATTATGAAATGCAACAAATTATGAATATCTCATATATCACAATCTTATACAAATGCTCAGACAAGATTTCACAATCATCGGACCTAAGCCCGACATTAAACTTTTGTTGAGAATCAAATGTCATTAAGAAATTCATATCAAATCAAAACACTTCCAATACATGCCCAACTATTAAGCGACCTTAGGTCTGGAATCCAGAAACAGTTCACAAACAGTTCAATAATATTGGAAGTGTAATAAATCAAATCAAATTCAAATCAAATCAATCCTAGGAAATCATCTAGGTTGACTCACAGAACGTTCCAATATGCTATTGCCTACATGGTCCGGCAATGTCTGTCTGGCATTCACTTAGCTCCTTTAGATCATACAAAACACATTTACAAATATCATATTTTTGCACAAATGTACAAGTGTTCTTTTATGCACATTAATGTATAGAAAATATGCACAATACATGTTCAATGACAATTCTGGGTATCTTATCGTAATTCTCATCATCGAATCGATCAGATATCAAAGCCCCCATTAAATTCATTTGTATTTATAATTTGGACCATAATAAAGCAAATGTGAAATCCATTACATAACTTAATTGGCCACTTCAGATTTTCTACCCATATGATATCAGGTCAACTTTGCATAATTAATCTTATAGGATAAATGACAAAATTAGGTGAAACTTTCTTCCAAAAAGTTATTTTACAGTGTCTTAAGTTTCTAATGACTCCAAGATCATCCAATTTGATTTAGTATTAAATGAGTTATGCATAAAATACCACAGACTGTGCACATTTGAACTTTTGGCTAGTACATGATCATACCCTCTAATTGTACAACTCATATCTTTCAACTCAGATATCCAAAAATTACAAAATTTATACCAATTTAAAGCTAAGAAAATAAGCTACTTTGGTGAAGACACCTCAGTCTAATTTAGCCTACATCAATATATTTTATTCAATAAAAACAGGACATGATTTTTGTCCATGGTCATGATACAGCCTAAGCTAGGATGCAGTTTCATGTCAAATTTGAAAGTCTTAAAGATAGAATTAAAATTTGAATTCTTCAAGAAATTGTAGACTTATGTCTCTAGTTTAATCTGAACTAAAAATCAACTCATTTGAAAATCTACAGATCAAGTTATAATCAGAATACAAAAGCATGTTCATGAAAATTTTCCAGTTCATAACATTCCAGTAGACTTCCACACTTTTATCCTATCAACCACTTTCAATTTAACTCAGAAAGCTCTAAATTTTAATTTAGAAAAAGAAAATTGTCTTAGGAATCCATTGATCTAAGTTTCAAGTCATTTGGAGTTCGAATGAAAAAGTTATAGCCAAAAGACTTAGGGTTGTTCAATGAAATACTCTAGTTCCTAACCCACACATATAAACCAACGCCTCTTATCTCTCTAGCACACAAATCTTCATCTTCTTCACCAACCCAGTTTTTCTTCTTCAACGAAAACAACAATTTTTTCTTCACTCTACTTCCACTTTTTTTTTCATTTCCAAACTTCTTCGCTTCAAAACTCATCTATTCAGCATTTCCATCTACAAATACAATCTCCAAATAAATCAGAATCAACTTTACACTTCAAAATTTACAAATCCAAAATGCCATATTTTCATTCTCTTTCTACTGTCATTTTTTTCAAACATAAATTTTCCTGATTTTTTCATACTCTTTCTCTTTCTGACACTCATTATAACTTCAAGGTAATGCAAAAAAATAACTTTAGACATCAAACATCCAAAAACCTGAACTCCACATTTTCCACTTCTCACTTTTGTAAAAAAAAATTCTACGTTAATGACTACAACAATTAATTCAAAAGATCACTTAAAACCACTCTAACTTATCTTTAGTTCATCAACATACACAAGTCAAAAATCCAGAATTCACACTTAAACACCTAACTTCACACATAATAGACATAATTATACTAACACCAAAAACATAGTACATTTTGGGTAAACTCAGTTTCCAACACTTTTCAATTTTTCTAACTTATTCATTATCAGCAAAAACTCATTTCAATTTAAACTTTACATTTGCATCATAATATCACCAGAAACTTAACTCTAAACTCATTTAACACCACTTTTATACATGCATGCAGTACACGGCAAGGTAACAGAGAAACGTGAATAAACACTAGTTTTTTGTACTATTCTAATTCACCGATCCTTCATCTCTCATTCCTCAAGTTTATCCACCAAAACTCTGCTGCCAACCTTCTCATGCAACTCTACTACCAACCTTCTCATGCATGTATTGATTTATACAATAAATCATCATCAAAATCATTTACAATATCCAGTAAATTGAAAAACACAACTTACTTGATTTCAAAAAAATTCCAACAGTGATATCGAAAGACAAGTTTCAGTGGTTGGGGAAAATCCAAGATGAATAGAAACAGAGTAATATATGGAATGCCAAATAGAAAATATTGAACAAGTGTTTCGATGATGAATGTTCAAAGAAGAGAATTGGATAATGTCTAGAGAAGAACACCGAAAGGGCTTAAAGAAGTGTTCTTCTTCTCTTTTTTTTTAACTTACACGTGACACCCATGCATGTAATCTATTTGTCATGCATGTGAGGCTGCCACGTGTCACATTCTCATTTGTCTCTTTTTTTGGAAATTTTCTAAAATTCACCAAAAATTTTGAAATAATAATAACACTCTCCAAATAAATTTTCAATACATGAAAACCACATTTCATAATTTAATTGCATTTATAACTCAATTACACCCAAAAAATGTCAATGAATACATGTGCAACCATATGAATATGCAAAAATGTGCATGTCACAAATAACTTATGCATGACGTGCATTTTTCTAATTTCACATAAATTTCTCATAATTTACTATTCTAGCCTAACATGAGTAACGGGATATTACAACCGCAACAAGTCCAGGCCTCATATATAAACAAGAATTAGAAATATCCTAAAAAAGAAATCAAAGGCAAAACCAAACGTAGACAAGAAATTTACCTACGAAAGATGGAGGCGATGAGATCTACGAAGAGGACCGTGAAGAGAGGAAAGTAGTGGTGAGCAGAGAGAATCTCATTTTTTAATAGTCTGGCGAAGATGGTAGATGGCCAAAAATGGAAGATGATGACGAGATATGGTAAAGATTGACATAAATGGAAAAAGACAGTGATACATGGTAACTGAAGAGAGAGTGAATCCACCAAGGAGAGCGTTTGGGCTGAACGAAACAACATTAGTCAACCTTTTATCGACAGATCGGTTGGACCAGTTGGCTAAAAAATTGACTAGTTCTATAGTAAATCAGTCGCTTTTTACTTTCAAAGGTTATTAGATAAAACCAAACTAGACAACAGGCCGGTTCAAACTATTTCAGGCCAAACCGGCCTGTCCGATCCGATTTTTAAAATCTTGGTTTTAAGATCCGATGGGAAGGAGAGGCCCACAATGACTTTGCCCTTCCAGTGCCAACGTCTTCCATCTTCATATTTTATACTTTCCCATTTATTTATTGTGAAACATGTGGGCAGGAGAAGTTAGCATATAATGACATAGAGAATTGGGAACAGATGATCTCATCCCTAATGACTACAAGTACAACCTGAACCAACTAAAACAAAAATTAAACTACTTAGTTCCTTTTTTAGAATAAATTAAAATTTCGTAATTATTAGAGAAAAATTCTAATAATTACTATTAAAATGGAAAGTCAGTATATCATTTTGGATAAGTTTATAAAATAGTTTTTAAATTTTTTAAATTTACAAAATAGTCCTTTAATATATTATACTATATAATTCATAATTTTACATCAATCATATCTCTAAAAACATAATAATAAAAATTAAAATAATAACAATCTATTAATTTATATTAACATTACCTTTCACATATTTGACAAATAAATGATAATCACAATTAATACGAAAAAAGATTATGCAAATATAAAATAAAAGACAATATAAGGTATTTAAAATATTACAATTTCATCGTATAATAAGTAATATGATTAATTACCAAAAAAACCTAAACTTTCATCAAATTTTCAATTATAGCCTGAACTTTTAAAAGTAATAATAAAATACTCAAACTTTAAATTTTTTCCAATTCTAGCCTGACGTTAGTCTCACTGTTATCTTTGCTAATGTGAAACTGTCACGTTTCAATAGATGCTTATTAATCAGACATGTCAGTGTAATTAGCAGAAGTGACTCTGATTATTGAAATGACGTCAATGACGTCGAGAGAAAATCACAGCCCTCAATTTGTAACCTAAATTCCTAGGTGGTTGAAAAGATATTAAGCAAATTAAGAAAATCAAGTAACAGATTCTCTAGCTTGGCCAAGGATTTTGTTGGAATGGATTCACGTATGGAGAAACTAACTTCATTATTAGATGTTTGAAGGAAGGATGATGTTCACATTGTTGGTAACTAGGGAATGGGAGGAATTGGGAAGATAACTATTGTTAGAATTGCCTTCGAGGAACTGTCTTGCCAATTCGAATGTAGCTACTTTCTTCCAAATATAAGGGAAACTAATGAAAAACATGGGCTTGCTTGTATACAAGAAAAACTTCTTCATCAAACCTTGTTAGACAGGAACTTAAGAATATGGAATATCTATGAAGGAATGGATGAGATCAAGCACAGACTATGCTAAAGAAGGCTCTTAGTTGTTCTTGATGATATAGATCAACTGAAAGAATTAAAATCATTAGCAAGAACAAGTGAATGGTTTGGAAATGGAAGTAAGATAATCATAACAACTAGAGATGAGCATTAATGATATGCCGCAGAGTTGAAGAATTATATAGGGTTGAGATGTTGGATGATGATGAAGCAATCCAGCTTCTGCACTCAAAAACTTTTAAAAACTATTGCCCCATAAAAGAGCATTTCGAGTTAATTCAAGATTTCGTGAAATATGCCAACAGTCTTCCATTAGCTCTTTATGCTCTTTTTTTTAATATGGAAGATCTATAAATGAATGGACGAATGAGAACGATGGATTTAGGTTACAAATTAAGGGGTGTGATTTTCTCTTGTTGAAACGATGGACGAATGAGAACGATGGATTTAGGTTACAGATTAAGGGGTGTGATTTTCTCTTGTTGAAACGACGTCGTTTCAAGTTTATAATGAAATGACATCAATTTAATAATTAGACTTTAATGAGAGTTCCTTGACACGTGACGGTATCATGTCAGCAAAGATAACGTTGAGGCTAATGTCAGGCTATAATTGAAAAAGATTGAAAGTTTGAGTATTTTATTGCTACTTTTTAAAGTTCAGACTATAATTGAAAATTTGAAAAAAAAGTTTGGGTTTTTTTTGGTAATTAACCCTAAATAATATTACATAAAAATCAAATAAAAAGAATAATAAATATTCACAGCTCTCTAAGTATTACAATTTACCAATAAGAGTTTGTACCGAGGAAACAATCAACTAGAAGAAATAAAAACATTTACAATTATTTTTATATTGCATATATAGAATTTAACATATACATCAAATATAAATGAAATTAAAAGAAGAAGAGAAATGAAAACATTGATATTTTCTCTAATTTAAAAGAGAATATTATTCTATTATCAAAATTCATTAATTTTTATAGAATTAACAATTACAATTTTAAAGTTCTTGGGTAATTAATATATCACTAACATAGAGAATTTAAATTATTATTATTATTAATTTTCTAAAATTTCATTACATAACTATATTTAAATCTTTGCTATGTTCAATTTTGAAATAAATTAAAGAAATATATTTTTATTTTGTAATAAATGAATGCAAATATTTTGATACAAAAATAATGATACACTAGTTCATCCTCTAAACATATTATTCACAATTTAAAATTAAATATAAATTTTTATTAATTAAAATTTATGACAATTTAAAATTTTAAAAGATAACATTCTCTTACCAATATATCTTATAGTAATCAATACAATATTAATAAAAATAAGAAAATATTTTTATGTTATTAGATTTTTATTAAATATGAAAATTTATTATTTTATATTATTTTATGAACAAATCTCAAGTACAAAGAAAATTTATATTAATATGATTGAAATTACAAAAAATACTAATTTCTTATTCTTTTCTTAGTATTCTTAAAAGAATTTAAATATAAATGTCATATACGGAAAGAAATTCATAAAAGTCATATTCTTCCAAGCATAAGCATAAGCATAAGCAAACCAACAATATTTGTCTTTTCCTTTACTGCTATAAAAAATTACATTTTGACAAAAAAATTTAAAGTTAAATTGACATTAATAATTAAAGGAGTATAAAGGTTGTAAGGAAGGAAAAAAAAAAAAAGAATACTGAAGATGTGTGCCGCTGGAGTGTCCTTACTTAGCTTTACATTTTTCTTTGTTTCCAATTTAGTTCATAGATTTTTTAAAATTATAATTCAATCCCCGGTAAATTCCAGTAACCCATACAGAATGGTATTTTATAATAATATTTTTATAATAATAATAATAAAGAAATTTATTTATTTATTATTTTACATATTATTTGACATATATCCACTTCATGTTGAAATTTATGTTAATTAATAGTAAATTGCATTCATATATATTAAAATTTTAATTTAATTGATATTATTAATATTTATTAAATTAATTTATTTCTCTAGTCAATTAGCATTATTTTGCAAGAAATCTTAAGTTTAACAACCTTAACTTAAATTATTAATATAAAATTTTTAATATGACAAATCGGTTAAATTTTGATTTAAATTTTTTTAGCTCAATCAAAATTTATTTTAATTTAGAATAAAATAATATTATTTTATCTTAATTGATCAAGCTAATTTGAGCTTAATCGATTTTCGTAGTTTTAAATTTGAACAAATTAAATTTTTTATTTAAAACTATATTTAATTTTGTAGTTAAAATTAAAACAAAAAACCCTAGAACTATATAAGAATTTTGTGCAAATTTAAAGATAGTCATAAGGGTCTAAAAATATAAAAGATTAATTTCCTCAATTTCAATTATTAATAAGCTTTATATAATTCCCATATAAATCTAATTTATTTACATCGAATAAAAAGTTTTTAATAATTAAATAGCTATACTTTTACTAAAATTTAATAAAAAAATTTTAATTAATCATTTTTAATTACTAATAAAACTAATAAAAATGTTTTAATTTAGTATATACTTTATAGAGACTTGACTTCCGCGTAACTATTTTATATACATATTACATGTCATATTATACGTTAAATAAAAAGTTTTAATAACTAATAATTTCATATTTATAGTACATTTTAATTTATTAAATAATTTTATACATTATTTAGAGTCAATATAATTGATTGATTTTGCACTTTATATCAATTGTCAAGGATTAGTGATAACTTTGCAAGAAGTCTTAAGTAATTAATACAGTATATAACTTTTAACATGAATAGTAATGATTTGACTTTTTTTTAAGTTACTTAAGAGATATTTTAGGAGGTCTAATTACGGGAAGGTACTTTTAAGTCATCCATACATAGACTAATCCCCGTTCGAATCGGCATTTTTAAGTCATTCACACTCAAACTAATCTCCGCTCGAATTGGATAAGTTTCTTACGAGATACAAAATTCTGACACTAAATTTTAAACAGCTGCATAAATAACTAAGAGTGACTTTATTATATATTTAAAGTAAAATTGAATAGACATTTAAAACGTCGCTTTAATTAATATTTAATTATAACAAAGAAGAATCTATATTATTATTAATTTGAAAGTACGAATATGAGACCAATTATTAGACCCAAATTTTACAAATAGACACAGAGTATTCATTTATGCTAGGCCTACACGAAACTCACGCGGGATCCATATAAATAAATGATTGAGATTTATGAGACATAATAAGGTACCATAAAATTGGAGATCTAGACTCATACATTCATCACTGCATTACATAATAAGTAGTACCTATTATTTCTTCACCAATTTAGGAGAGAGCAGGGGGTACACTTTGCTCATTCCTGAAGAAATTAGAAGGATCAACTTTAGTTTCACCCTAACCAGTCTGTCGAAATTGTCGCCGAAATATTTCCTGCCCCAGATGCTTGCTTTCTCATAACTGGTGTTGTATAAGTTGTTAACTCCAATGTCAAGATCACGATAGTTTATGTATGCCGAGCGAGGATTCTTGGAAACATATGGACCCATGTATCTGTAAACCTTTCTCATCCAGTTTATATGTTTGTTAGCTACA